>SNQJ01S0096282.1:0-35543 GCA_010110895.2 Picea sitchensis
ACACCGAAATCAGCCAACTGGTGTCTTCCTCCTGGAATACACTGAACTATCTCTCCTGAGATGCGCCTCTTCTCCTCAATGACAAGTCATAATATGCATAATGATGAATTAGGTCACTAACCCTTCCTTTATAGCTTTCCAAAACCCTAAATCATGCTGAAATCCTAAATCACTATTGAAACCCTAATTCACTGTTGACTTCTATTTTTAGCTCATAATGACTTAAAAGCGTTGTTAACCCTTGTTATCTCAATGTTACTTTCCGAATATAACACCTATGACTAGAGTGACCTTTAGTTACCATGTTTACCCCTCTTTGGCCCTGGCTATAGTCTAACGGGGTGGTTTAGACCATTAAGCCTCCTTTTCTGGAGCTCCTATTTGGAAAGGGATATTACATTGGTTTCCATTGTTGCTTCCATTTTTTCTACCAAAAATGCTTCTTTTTTTGCTTCCAAAGTGCCACCAAGTTTTGCTCCTTAATTAGAACTGAATTTTGCTTCCAGAATTGCTTCCTTGTTATCTCCATGGTTGGCTTCCTTTTAGTTCCAAGGTTTGCTTCCTTTTTAGCCCCTATTTTTGCTTAATTTTAGGTCTAGGGTTTTTTTCCTTTTAGTGTTGGGATTTTCTTCTTAATTAGCAACCAGTTTTGTTTCTTGTTAAGAAACCAATTTAGCTTCCTACTTAGACAAAAAAATAGCTCCAAGTATGGCTTCAAATCTAATGTTGAGTTTTAATTCCATTTTAGAGCCACATTTTGCTTCCATTTTAACAACTCATCTTGCGTCCTTTATAGCTTTCATTTATTAATTTAACAATTTTTATTTCAATTTAATTAGTTAAATATATCATGCCTCTTAAAAAACTTATATTATTATATAGTAGGTCAGATTTCATTTGAAGTATTTTATATGATCTTTTTTATAAAGAATTTTTAGAGAAATGGACATCCATACAAACCAACAACATCATTATACTTATTAAATATCCAAATAAATAAAATATACAAAATACAATATATATAAAATAACAAGACAATGATTATAACATGATCATCATCTATAATTAAAACAAGTTAGTCAAATATACCAATATTAGATAAGTATCATGTGAAACAACTTATATCTTTAATATTGATAAGATCATCATCATATATAACTACAACAAGTGAAATTCAAATATGTCAGTAGATTAATAACATATCAGAATGATACATGGCTAATAGTCGACATAAGTCAAAATGATACATGTCCAAATGATATAAGTAAAAATTATAAATGATGTAACTCAAAATGATACATGTTAAAATGAAACAACTCAATAATATGGTACTGCGGATGAAAATGACACATATGATAGTAAACAAGAAAAGAGGCATCATAAAAATATATCATCAATGATCCATAATGGAGTCTATATGATAAATGTCATTGGCTACTACCAACAACTATCTCATCACTATCATGATCATCATCAATGTGGTCATCATCATTGTCTGCCTCGATGTCTTCTGCATCTGCCTCATCATCATCATCTCCCATGTCTGTATCAGACCCATTATAATCTGGATCTATATCATGAGGATCAACTGGATCTTCTGGAAGACCTATGTTCTGCAAAAAGAAACATTCAAAATGAAAAGTTATTATTTATTTCATGCAATATTTAATTTTTGTGTTATATTTCTAATATTACAACATTTGAAACGAAAACGTAATCATATCACATAATATCAAATTGCACATACCATAATAAAATTTCAAATAAGTTACATATAAGATGTTATGCCAATGATGTAAAATATGTAACAATTCCCAAAAATGTTAGTAAAGATCATAAAACATTTTGTTATACATTTTAACTATCAACTGACATAAGTGCCAACCCTCTCCATTTTGTGTTATATATGATTATGTTTGCCTATAAAATCCTTTGACAATTAACTGGTCTATATATCTTCTTCTCTTATATTTCACAAATGAATATTTTTCTAGGACATTTTAGCACTGTAATATATTTTAAAGGTCCTTCGAGAATTAACTAGTTTATAGGAAATTATAAAGATGCTCTCGATACTTATTCAATTATACCACATCCAAATTTCAATCCTTCCAAAGAAAAAATTCAATACATCAAGCCCTAAAGGGATAAAAATTATGACAGAAATGTAATAAAAGGTGTCAAGGTGTATTTCCTTACCTTGCCTTGCCATGCCATGCCTTGTTATTCCATGTCTTTCCTTGCCTTTCCATTCCATGACATTCCTTACTTTGCATGTCTTGCCATTCCATGCCTTGCATTTCATTGCCTTTCTATGAATTACCTTTCCTTACCATGTCATGCCATGCCATGCCATGCCTTTCCTTTCCATGCTCTGCCTTTCCATGCCATGCCATGCCATTCCTTTCATTTGCATGCCTTTAATTTCCTTTCCTTTCTGTGCCATGCATTGCCTTGCCTTGCCATGCCATGCCATGCCTTTCCTTTACATGCCTTTCATTTCCATGCCATGCCTTGCTATGGTATGGTATACCTTTACATGCCATGTCTTTCACTACCATGCCTCGCAATGCCATGCCTTGCATTCACTTGCCATGCCTTATCTTTCCATTCAATGTCTTTCCATACCATACCATGGCTTGTCATGACTTTCCTTTCCATGCCATACCATGCATTTCCATGCCATGCCTTCCCATTCCATGCCATTCCATACCATGCCATGCCATGCCATTCCTTGCCTTGCATTTCCTTGATATGCCTTGACATGCCATGCCTTGCATTTCCTTTCCTTGCAATTCCATGAAATGCCATGCCATGGTATGGTATGCCTTGCTATGCCATGCCTTTCCTTTGCATGCCTTGCCTTGCCATGCCTTTCATTTCCATTCCATGTCATGCCTTTCTATGGTTTTGTATGCCTTTCCATGCCATGTATTTCCATACCATGCCTTCCAATGCCATGCCTTCCATTCACTTTCCATGCTTTGTCTTTCCATACCACACCTTTCCATACCATACCTTGCCATGAATTTCCTTGCCATGCCATATCATGCATTTCCATGCCATGCCTTTCCATTTCATTCCATACCATACCATGCCTTTATAACCCAGTATTATGCCTTGCCATTTCATACCATACCTTTCCGACTGCCAGACACGTCAACTACACGGTCGACTGGTGTAGTATTTTGGTCAATCACCTGCATTAAATGGTTACAATTGATAAAGAACGCATCTCAGAGCTCTAAATCTGAATGATGTTGTTCTCGGATAATTAGATCCAACAAGAGCGATATGAGGAAACAAGAAATTTTATGTAGCTCGAGCTTGAAACTTTGCTGGTGTGTTTGGTCCCTCAAGGACTTGGTTTTACGTGCAGGAAATAGGAAGAGGACCTGTCTTCTTGCATCAAGCGATATCAGAGGTATTTTTTCATCCCTGAGAAAGAACATGAAAAGTAATAACAAATTGTTTTCTTTTCTGTATTTTTTTTACAAAAATGGCCACCTCTAACAATTTAGGACCAACACAAGGGCCAATTCTTCTTGGAAAGAACTATGAATTTTGGTCTCTCTGAATGAGATCCTTCTTACAAGCATAGGAGTGCTAGGATCTAGTGGATCTTGGCTATGTGGAATTAGATCCAACAGATCTAGCTGCCATGAACAATCAAGAAAGATCTGCTCAGACAAAATAGAGGAAAAGAGAGAATAAGGCCAAATTATGGATTCCAAACTCAGTGGATGACTCGATTTTCAAAAAAATCACAGGTGTTGTTACCTCAAAAAAGACCTAGGACATTTTTAGTACAACCTACCATGAAAATTATAAGGTCAAAACAGTCAAGTTGCAGACCTTGAAGACACATTTTGAGACCTTAAAGATGACAGAGTCTGAAAATGTTGATCAATTTATGACTAGAGTCATGTGAATTATAAACCAGATCAGGTTGACTGGTGAAGCCATCCCTGATCAAAGAATTTTTGATAAATTCCTAAGAATTCTTCCAAAGAAATTTGAGATGGTTGCTACAGTCATACTTGAATCCAAGGATCTCTCAAAATTTTCAACAGATGAACTCATGGGTTCTTTGTTGTCACATGAGACCAGACTACATCTAGAAGATGAGTCAATAGCCAATGATTTCAAGACTCAATTCACCTTCAGTAGAGGGAGAGGCAGAGGAAGAGGTCATAGAGGAAGAGGGAGAATTCTAAGAAACCATCACTCATCTAAAGGTCACACACATCAAAATCAAAATCAGAATTTCCAGCCTCAAAGAGGAAAAGTGAGGAGATCCAATGAAAAAGAAAGCATATAATGATATTACTGCAAAACGTATGGGCACTATGAATATGAATGTAGGAATATGCAAGAATATGATCACTCAAGAACAAACCATGTCACAAATCATGAAGGAGACACCTTTGATGGGATGTTTCTCTCATGTCACAAAATTGAATAACAACACAAGGACCTCTAGTTGCTGGAAAGTGGATGCAACAATCACATGACAGGTAACAAAGATTTACTTTGATGAATTGACTCTTCTATTTCATCTGATATTACACTTGGAGATGAATCTTTAGTCAAAGTTTGAGGAAAAGGAACTGTACCTATTCTCACTAAACAAGATGTAAAGAAAGACATAAATGATGTCAATCATGTTCCAGATCTTAAACATAATTTGTTAAGTGTAGGACAACTAGTTGAAAATGGCTATAAGGTACTTCTTGAAGGAGAATCATGTAGGATATATGACAAACCTCCTAGCAGAAAATTGATTTCTTAAATCCACGACTCAGAATATGATGTTTCCCTTGACCCTTAGAACTACAAATATTATGCACAAAGTGCATCCACCCCCAATGAAACTATGATTTGGCATGCAATATTTGGACATCTACCCTTTCAGAGTCTAAGCCTCATACAAAAACACTCCATGGTCAAAGGCCTACCTATCTTCAAAGAGAAAAATCCCTCATGTGAGTCTTGCATTCTCGGAAAACATAAGAGAACTAGCTTTCCACAATCTTCCACTAAATGCAAACAACACTTAGAGATGGTTCACAATGACCTATGTGGACTAATGAAAACAAAGTCAATAGGTGATAGATTTTATTTTCTAACATTTATTGATGATTTTGGAAGGAAAATATGGATCTATTTCCTCAGACACAAGTCTGAAACCTTTCCAAAGTTCAAGGCTAAAGCTGAAAAACAGAGTGGGAAATATGTGAAGGTTCTCATGTCAGATGGAGGATGAGAATACTATTCAACAAAATTTGCAAATTTCTGCAAATCATAAGGAATAATCATGCAAACCACAACCAAGTATACTCCACAGCAAAATGGAGTGGATGAGAGGAAAAACCAGACTATAATGAACATGGGAAGGACCCTTCTCAGAGAGAAATGTCTATCAAATTTATTTTGGGTTGAAGTTGTAGCATGCTCAATTTATCTTCTGAATAGATCCCCAACCACTAGTGTCAAGATGACGGTCCCTCAAGAAGCATGGAGTGGGACAAAACTAAATGTTGCTCATCTTAGGACCTTTGGATGCATTGCACTCACTTACATACCTTCTGAATTGAGGAAGAAACTTGATTATCGAAGTGAGAAAGGAATTTTTGTTGGCTACATTGAGACATCCAAAGCTTATAGACTCTATGATCTGATTTCAAAGAAACACATTCTCAGCAGAGATGTCAAATTTCTTGAAAATCAATTCTGGAGTGAGTTTGAAAATCGACCTATGGATAGTCAAAATCCATTGTTGCCACTTCCTGAAAACATGGAAAATTCAGGAAAGAAAACACATCAGCCTGTCCTTCTAATATTGTAGGTACAAGGAGAGCCTGGAATTTCTCAAGACAGTTCTTCTTCAAGCAGAAATTCATCCTCTGAAATTCAAAATCAACGAACTAAAAGCTTGAGAGATATCCATGAGTAGTTGAATGATATTGATCAACATAATATTTTTTCATTAATGTCATGTCAACCTAAATCTTTTAAAGAGGCAACTAAAGAGCCAAATTGGGTTCAATCCATGAACTAAGAAATTGACTCCATTGAGAAGAACAACATGGGATCTTGTTGATTTGCCCAAACATAAGACAAGTATTGGTGTCAAGTGGGTTTACAAAACTAAACTCAATGAAAAGGGACAGAATGAAAAACACAAAGAAAGACTTGTTGCCAAATGATTTTCACAGCAACCAAGCATTGATTATGGTGAAACTTTTTTCTCCAGTAACAAGGTTAGACATTGTAAGGACTCTCTTAGCCATAACATCTCAACACAAATGAAAAGTATACCAGATGGATGTCAGTTCAGATTTCATGAATGATGTCTTAGAAGAAGAGGTCTATGTGGATCAACCACCTGGATTTGAAGTCAAAGAGAATCCAACCAAAATGTATCAGTTGAAGAAAGCCTTGTATCACTTAAAGCAAGCTCCAAGAGCTTGGTACAACATAATTGATACTTACATGATCAAGAGTGGTTTCAACACAAGCCCAAATGAGCCATCTCTATACACCAAAACATATCAGGAAGGTAAAACTCTAATTGTTTATCTATATGTTGATGACATGATATATAATGGAAATCTTGAGTTAAGTTGTTTTAAACATGCCATGAAATCTGAGTTTGAGATGACATATCTTGGCATAATGAAATATTTTTTGGGAATTGAAGTTGACCAATCAACCAAAGGGATTTTTGTTTATCAGCAAATGTATGCAACAGACATCATCAAAAGATTCTACATGGAAGACGACAATCTAGCAAAAATTCTTATAACCCTAGGCACAAAATTGAGCAAGCAAGATGAAGGCCATACAGTGGATTCTACTTTGTACAAAATTTTAGTAGGCAGTTTGTTGTATCTTACATCAACTAGGCTTGATATTATGTATGCAATCGGCTTTGTTTCTCGATTCATGGAATCTCCCAAAGATTCTCACTGGAATATGGTGAAAAGGATTTTGAGATATGTTGCTAGCACTCTCAATTTTGGTTTATGGTACACTCTATCTGAAGATAATCATCTTTTTGGTTACACTGACACTGATTTTGCAGACAACCTAGATGACCATAAAAGCACCTCGGGGTATGATTTTCACCAGAGAACAAATTTGATTTCTTGGGCATCAAAGAATTAGCCCATTTTTTGTAATCTCCCCATCTTCCTAATCTCTCTAGGAGAAAATTCTACTAGCCTAATTGAGTTCATGTGGGCTAGGGAGGAAAATAATCAAGGGAACATGAAGAACGGAAAAAAAGTCAAGTGGGGTTATTATCCCACATTCATAAGAGAAGGAAAGAAAAGATCAAGTTAGAAGTATAGATAGGAGGAGTCTATCATCAATTCTTACGCTTGCTTATTGAGAAAATAGTTTTTGAGAGCTCTTGAGAAAGAGACTAGGGTTTTTCTAGAAACCCTTCAATTTGCTACTGGTTTCGGTGTTGCAACGATACACCCTAGCTAGTTTGGAGAAGAGATCATTGATTCATTGGCAACTTATATATTTTAGAGGCAATCTTTCTCTTTCATTTGTGGTTGAGTTTCAGTGGTAACGACTTATCTTTGGCAAGGAGGTCAACTAGATCAAGAGGGTCAAGTTTCTTTATTTCCTGGGTATCATTCTCTGTTGCAGGGTATTTCCTGGGTATCATTCTCTGTTGCCATTCTCTGTTGCAGGGTATTTCCTGGGTATCATTCTCTGTTGCAGGGTTGAGTTGCCATTGTGGGACGAATTTATTTATAGTTGGGTGAGTTTAGTAATAGAGATGGTCAAAACACTAACTGCAGGAGCAATTTCTTACTTTTTGGGTATTTTTTCCACTTGTTGGACACCTTTCTTACTCATTGGACACCTACTTTTGGAGTTGGGCGCAATATTTTTCAAGTGTGGGCACTATCTATTGAATCTGGGTGCTCTTATCAACATTATGGGCACATACACTTCCAGCTGGAAGCACATTCAAGGAAAGTACAACATTAATCCCTTCGTGAACTTAGTTACTTGCTTCAGAGGGGATGTGCATCTTGTCTGGGCTAGTATTCCTATGTTTGGGGTTGAATTTGTGGAGTTGTCCATTACTATTACCCATAAATTGTTGTAGTTGCAACACATATTTATTTTGCAGATCTCTTCTAGTTACTGATATGTATTCATTGCAAAGGTTCTTGTATACATCACCAGCCACATAAGCAAATTTATTAGCACTTTTGCAGGGGCATCCAACAAAGTTTACCCAGGTTCCTCCCATGTTGTTCCTATTTACTATTTACGCATGTATGTGTTGAAGTTCTAGCATTTTGATGAACTATTTTCATTAGTAAATAAAAGAAAGCAGTAAGGCTATAATTTAATTGGTAAATTGTGCCATACATATTGGTGAATGCAAACTAAAAATACAAAACATCTTAAGTGGACAAACTATTTGAAGAAAGATGTAAGTTAGATAACTAAGAAAATCACAAGATAAATCTACAAGGAATATTACATTGTCTCAATATCTTCTGCATAGGCAGAGTATGTAGTTTCTACCTCAGCTTGCTGTCAAGTTGTGTGGTTGAGAAGACTATTCAATGACATGTCACATACAAAAAAGGAACCAACTCATACACGAGCTACTCAATAATGGTGAACTCACTCTTCAATTTTGTGGCTCACGAGACCACCTTGTAGACATCTTTACAAAGCCATTGGGAAAAACAATTTTTAATTTAAGAGACAACACTTAGGCATTATCAGTGCTGATGTTTGTAACTTTTGAGTTTAAGAGGGAGTGTTAGTTCTAACCTCAACAATGTGTGACTGTGTTGTTCTGGCCAGTTGTACCTCTCATTAGGATTTGGTTCTGAGGTCTTGATTTGGTGGTTTTGTTTTCCCTTTATATCTTTAGACTATCATCTAATACAATGACGCTCTGCATTTTCCTATTCTCCATCTGTCTCTTCTGTATTGTCTGTTTCATTTATAGTTTTGTCACAACAGCCTCTGCTTCAATTTGTTTGTGATAAAACTGCAGTCGACTAGTTCTGGATCTAGAGACTCTGAACTGTACTGTAGCCACAATTGTTGGCCTTAAACCAGTAACCTATTAGTTTCACAGGTTAACCCCGCATAAGCACCCATAAATCAAGAACGAGCTTCCTGTAATAGCAATCTTTAATAGCTTCAATGTGTTCTTTAACTCGATAGGCGGGCAGTTGTTTCTAGGCAGGTGGGATAACCCTACTACGGGCCCGGAGGCAGTAAAGAGAATGCAGTTAGGAGGGCGGGCAGTAGGCAGTTCTATTCCTTCTCCCTCCGTATCTGTTCTATTAGCATTGGTAAGCATACAAGGCATTCTTTCGGCATCTTCTACTTGCAGGCAGGTTTTGGTCTATTTAGGGGAGGTGGTGGCACTGGAGTGGATACATGGCAAATGAGGGGAAATGAAGGGCAGCCTGAAAGGAAAGGTAGTTGGGGTTTGTAATTGTTCATTTTTGTTTTTCACATATATATAGTGAATGAGATATCAATCTCTTTTCGCGGAAAAACTTGGCCTATGCAGAGAACTGGCATGTTTAAAAAATGGGAACCAGTTCTGTAGCCTTGTTGTATATGTGCCAAGTTATTCGATATATAACTTTGTAAAAAGGAGCCAAGATGCTGAACTCGAGATCAATGTTGACTGGATAATCTAGTAATGTAGTTCTCTACACAAGCAAAGGAACATCACTTCCAGGAACCTCCACGGAAGCGCCCTTAAATTGATCCCGCGGGCTAAGGGATGGACCGGAACCCCAGCCCCAGAGCACACACTTCGTTTTCAGGAATAGCTTATCAACTCTGTTATCTACAATAAAGAGCAAGGTCGGGTCAATGGTGTCAATGGTGTTGGCTAAACGTTTTATTTTTGATAAAATTAATATTTTTGTTATTTAAATTGTATTTTTGAAAATATAAATAAATTTAGTGTGATAAAAAACTTCTAAGCATTCAAATTATACAAATTTAGCGCATATCTAATCATTTATCATCAAATTTCAAACAAAATCAATAAAAAAAAATTGCCAAAAAAAACCTGCATGCATTTATGCTTCCATCTACACAAATTCAGTCGCAAGCCAAAGTTTTGTTTTGCATGTGTGAGGAACGGAACCAGAACGTTTACTTTCAGCGATCACATTTTGTTTTGCATTCATAAAGAACGAGCGGATATCTCATACAATAATGCTAACTTTGGCCGCCATTAATGAGTCCGTGAACCAAATCTACATGCACAACATTCAAAACGTTTTGAATTTACATGTTCCAAACTAGCCACGTCACAAGTTAGTGTTAGTGAGAAAGGTTACAAACTCCCAGGTACGTTGGCAGGGTAATTCCGATCTGATTTCTTAATGTGCTGTATGTATCCTTGGTTTTTCCCACCCTATTAAATCATGTAGTATATGTGGTTATAAAGATTTTTATAAAAAGAAAGTGATGTAATTGTCACTTCTAATTATTAGAAATTAGTCACTTCATTGTGTTTGTTCAATAAAAACAAAATTTTAAATATTTAAAAATAAAAACTATTTTATTTTATTTATAATATTTTAGTTAATAAATATTTTTTAAAAACATCATAAAAAAATATTATTGAAATTTATAAAAATCAATATAATTTTTAAGCATTGTTAAACATATTTTAACCATCCTTTAAAAAAATATTAAATTGTGAGAAAATATTAATTTGTAAATATGTTATATAATGAAAATATATTAATTCTATTATAATAACTTCTTATAATATAAAGTTTTGTAAACTTATTAACAACAAAGCATAGTTTAATAATGCTATTTAAATGGATAATATCTTTAAATGTCATGACATGCCTCATTCTCTTGTCTTTGAGAGATATTCAACTTTTACCAGCAATTTCTGGCAAGAATTGTTCAGGCTCAGGGAATCTAATTGCATCTTAGCACTACTTATCATCCCGAGACTGATGGTCAAACTCAAGTTGTCAACAAGTGTTTGGAAACATATTTTTGGTGTTTTGCATATGAAAGAAAATATTAGTGGGCTTAGTGGTTATCCCTAGTTGAATGGTGGTACAACACATCTTACCATACAACTACTTGCATGACCATACAAAATCTGTCGATTCTCTCATACATGCCACTTGTCTCAAAGGTTCAAGAGGTTTCATAGATGATTTTAGGGGATAAATTTCACAAATGGGCCAATTTCCCATATTTTTTCCCCAAATATAGAAAATGGGCCAATTTCCCATATTTTTTCCCCAAATATAGATTCACCAATTTTTTTTTTTTTCTAAAAAGAATTTACCCAAATTCCATAAAATAAAATTATTTTACCTTAAAAATGGCAAAAAAAATATAGAAACTATATAAAATCCTTAGGAATTTGAATATTTTTACCAAACTAGCACCAACCATTTAACATTTTGCATATTAAGGAATAGTAAGATTAGCCCAGGCTTCTACATTTTAATATAAATTTCTATCATTAAAACTATCTGTGGGAGGTTGACAAAAATATTACAATCCAAGAGGCCATTTTTTGTACCCTCAAAGAAAATTTATTCATGGCTCAGAATCACACGAAGCAACAAGCAAATCAAGGTCGTTTCGAATGTTAATTTGTTGAGGGGGACCAAGTGTTTCTTCGTCTGCAACCTTATAAGAAGACTTCACTCAAAGTCGAACACTCTCAGAAACTTGCTCCCAAATTTTATGGTCCTTATACAATTCTCAAGTGAGTGGGGATTTTGACCTACCAGTTATCTATGCCGAGTTATTCGAAGCTCCATCCTATTTTATGTCTCGTGCTTAAAGAAAGTGATTGGAGCTAAGTGCCACACTCAAACTGGTTTCCATGAGTTGGATGAAGAAGGTTCCATTTGGTTGTAGCCACAAGCAATCCTGGACCAACAAGAGCATTGTCTCCATTAGCGCACCATCAAGGAAGTGTTAGTTCAGTGGAAAGATACAACTCTATAATATGCCACCTCAGAGCCGGCCACGATTTTGCAACAATTTCCTCATATCAAGCCTTGAGGACAACGTTATTCTTCAAGGGGGAGGGCATGTTAGGGACCTAACCTCCGTAACCCATGATGTAGGTAGAATAATTTACTTTCCATGTAATGAAGGCCGACATTAGTTAATACAACCTATTTAATAAATGTGAACAAGTCAATGCAAGAAGACCTAATAGAAGCTTTCGCTTCTAGAAAGATCTTCCTCTAGAATGTTCTTTAGAAGATAGAATTAGTTAAAAATAAGAGTAGGAGGCATGATAAATTTTTGTCTTAATAATTATTGTAATAAAGTGTTGCTCTAGTGAAGGTTTCTCCTAGAAAAGGCAAGTGAACATTGTTTTTTATCAATAAAGGTATCATTTTTTTTTATTGTGGTTCTCTAGATTTTTTTTTCTACTGGTATTTTTTTGTAGTATTTATGTTTCCTAATTATTATAATAGATCTTGTACTTAATAGTCCATGTTTATGTTTTTTATATTTATATTTTGGACTTATAAATAAAATTTGAATTTATATTTTTTTATTTTTTTAAATATTTTAAATAATAAATCTATTGTATATTAATTGAGATATATTATAAATATGACCCTTAAGGAAAAACAAAATGTTATACAACCCTTACTAAACATTGCAAGGTGACAAAAACCCTTATTGAATTTGGATTAACTTTGCAATGCAACAACAACAATATGACTAAACCCAACATCACTAAACCCATCATATATTTACGTGAACATATCATATCATATCACTAAACCCATCATTTCCCAACATTGCAATGTGACAAACAATCCCTTGGTGTCACATGGTGATCAACCATAAACAACCTTGGTCAACCATGATCTACCATAGTCATCCACTTTATATTCCTTGATGATCAACCATGATCATCCACTTTATATATATTTCATAATTAAATATATTTATATTTTAATTCACAAATCCTTTATATCTCTATTTTTTATATTTATATTTTGAACTTATAAATAATTATAATTTATATTTTTTATTTTTTAAAATATTAAAAAAAAATCTATTATATATTAATTAATATATATTATATGTATCTATGTATAAAAATTCATATATACATATAAATGAAAATGACCACTTACTAATGGAATCTCCCAAATACATAATAATCTAAAGTCGTGCATCAACCTGAAATGAATACAAAAAGTATGATAATGCTATGGATAACCCAATATCTAATACGAGTAATATTGTTCGCAAAGAAGCTTCTCCCATATTTCCATACATGTTCACCTCCATAAATTATTGTAGAGCTTCTCCCCGTATTTGCATACGTGCTTAGTTCCATATATTATTGTAAAGTCACTGAAATATTATTGTAAAGTCAGTGGGGAAATTGATGTCATGAAAGTTAGGGATAAAGAAATGGAAAACTACTGATTTAGTCTTTAATCCTTCTATTATATATATTTATTTAAAAATCTAAGTTTTCATAATATGTTTAAAGTAAACTAACACCACCACATTAATCTTAAATTCTCACACGAAACCAAATGAAATAGAAAAACAAAAAAGATATTTTTTAATCGCCATCTGAAATTTTAAAAGAAATGGGAAACCAGAATTTTGAGATCATTCAATAGACAATTTAACCCCAACTCTTTTTTGACAGAGGATAAACGAAGTGGAAAACAGGAAATTCAATTAACAGGTACAATTCATTCTTAAACTTTGACAGAGCTCAAATAGATCATCCGATGTATAAAAAAACAGTCATAATTTGGCTAAATTCTTAAATCAAAAAGTTTGAAGGAAATTTAAATCATTCCACTAGCAATTTAGATTCCAAACCTTAATTTTCTAAATAACATAGAACATACAAAATGCAGCACTTGATCTTACATCTCGATTTTCCCACGGTGATTAACTAACGGGGAATTTCTACACGAAAATCACAAAAATTGGACCTTGCATATTAGATTCTCTAGCTTCCAGCAAGACAAGGCAACAATGGAAAAATTGTCTCATTTCTCAACTAAACTAAGTGAAGCAGAATTGGAGCCATGACAAAAATTCCTTACAAGATTTTTCCAATGGCAACCGACATACACCTAGATGGGCTAGAGTTTCTATTTAAACACACAATTCTCATAAGTCTCAGCCCTAAAGCCTCAGATTATCCTAAGAAGTTATTTTTAGTTCCCGGTTCCCTATAAAAAAGTTGATAATTTGTGACAGAGGATAGGAAAAACGCTTAATAAAGGCTAAAACCCTCCACACCCCAAATTCAAACTCCCAAACACAATACCCAAGTCAATATTCAAAATCTAGTGTTAATAATTTGCAAGAATTTTACCGTGGGAATGAGAGGGAACAATAATCTGCCTCCACCTTTTGTAGATCTACCAACAAAAGATGCAGAAAAAATCCGTTTCAGTTGGTGACCATTACAGCTTCATTGTGAACAAGATTTGGAGGAAAGAAGACCTCCACTCACTCTCTCCAAAGGATAAGAAGACCTCCACTCACTCTCTCCAAAGGATAAAACCTGGATGAAGTTTCCTTCGGTTTTGTAGACAGTGACTCGACACAATCACATCAATCCAACGTTCCGAAATGTTCCCAAATGGTCCAATCACAGTGACTTGAGATAATTACAAACCAATCTGTACAAGAAGCTAGGGATTTGTCTCTCCATCTACAGAAATTCAATGGCAACTCACAGTTTTATTTTGCATGTGCCAGGAACAGAACCACAACGTTTACTCTGGGTGATCGGATTTTGTTGTGCATTCATAAGGAACGAGCATCTCTCTTACAATAATGCAAGCTTCCGTCGTGTCCATTGAATCCACGGATTAGATTTTATAAGTCATCTCTCTTGCATGTATCACTCCATGTCTTTGTCATTAGTGAGCCTCATGGACTATTAAGTTTTAGGGATTAAAATAATTTCTGTAACCTTTTCTACATTTTATCTCCAAGTGTGTTTATGTATGAATTAAGGTTAGATGAATTGATTTGAGGTGTTTTTACAGGTTTTGAATTAATAACTTCTTACAGCCTGTCTTAACAACTCACTTCACATCAAGCTATTTATTTATAACATTTTAATTAATAAATAAACTATAAATTAATTTATTTCATTTATAATATTTTAATTAATAAAAGTAAACATAATGCTATAATTTTCATATTCCCTATTTTAACATTAACTAATATGTAGCACAACCACTTTGAAGTAAAAAGTTGTTGATATATATCAATAAATGATATTAAGATAAAAGCTTATTAAAATAAAAATGAAGTTGATAAATATATATCAACTATCTATAAATTATATTGTTGTTGGTGAATATAAAGAATAGAATGCAAACTGAAAATTTTAAAAATTAAAATTAAAATTACAATGAAAACATAAAGATAAACCCTTAAATGGTATATAAACCATTGTTTCATCTTGTGATAGTCAGTATCAAAGTTATGAAACACAGAAATTTTTATTTATTTTTATTCTACTTTGCCATGCATCTATAAGTGTTTTTATTTTTTTTATTCTACTTTGCCATGCATCTATACGTGTTTAGGGTTACCACAGCATTGAAATGTGGCCATTGCTAGATTGTTTCCTTATCAAATGGATTTGGCAATAATCTAAGCAAACGGATAATGCTTATCAAACTAAGCAAAATTAATGGATTTGGAAAACCATAAGTTTACTTGGTAGAATCGTGTTCCCCTCTCTCACATTTCTAAAGAAAGAAAGTGGCATTGAATGTCATGGAGCTTTCCTTGTCCAGAGCAATTACTTCGACCCCTCGGCACCAGAAGGGCACTCAGATTGAAGATAACTCAGATATGTCGTATTGATTGTGCGATATGCGTCACCTATTGATGTGAACTTGTAAAGAAAGTAGCTGGAAAATTGGTAGTCGGTTTGTCCCATCGTATGCGCTCCTAAATGTGAAAAGAAAAACCCATAAAAATTAATTATCTGGGAAGAATCTACGGTAATCACTACGAAATGAAAAGGGCATGCGGTCCTCACCAATAAGGATGACAACGTATTTGGCTGTAAGGCCTTTGTCTGAAAACTTCTTCTTCAGTACGGTAATGGAATCAGACGGTGAATTAGTTGCGACCGACGAGGAGGATACCAGCCCGTATCTCTTTAATGGATTTGAAAAGCCCTAAAATCTTAAAAACTAAACCCTAAATCGAAAGCCAATGTCAAACCAGAAGTTTTGGTTTGGTTGCAGGGAGGCCACATGAGATCATTGAACAATTGTACAGTTTCAAACCTTAAATCCAAAGGTATTCACTCGACAGAATAATCTTGTGGATTCTGATAGACAGGTCCTTCATCCTCTCAAAATACTCTCACATGAATGGGCTACCATGATTAAAAAATATACAGTAATAATTGATCACTCAAGCTAGTTTTATAGTGAGAACCCTAAAACCTATTAAAAATCCCTAAAACCTTAATAACTAAACCCTAAATCCAAAACAAATGTCATAACAGAAGATTTGGTTTCCGTGAGGCCACATGAGATTGGCCTCACATGAGATTGTTGAACTCTTGTAGGGTTTCAAACCTTAAATCCAAAGCAAATGTCTGGACGTTTTGCTTTCCTGGAGGCCATATGAGATCGCTGAACTCGTGTATGGTTGTCGTAAAAAGGAGTCCTATATCGTCCCGTGATGTAATTGCACATGGATAGCTTTTTCTCTGTGGTCTCTCTAGGGATCTTAAACACATCCTATGGATCTGGGATTCCATGATTGGTAAGCCGAAAACACCCACAATCTTGACAACATTTTATGAATTCCGAGAGAATAAGGTTTTCCTCATAGGGTTGATTGAATGGCCACTCCCTCCAATTGAATATGACAGAGGTTGTAGACAGGAATATCCATATATCTATATTGATATCAAGTTGATCAGTAGTTGATGCAACAACGCGACATGAGTCGGGAGATTTTTGGGATTGCAGGTGCTATGAGGTAACACAATTTTTTTCCAATCTCCTCGGTATTTAATTATTTGATAAATTAATGTTTTTTCTTATCAAATAAAACAAAAATTGTCCAGTACTTATCATGATAGCTACTGAAACGCAATCAAATTGTTTTTTTACATTCTTCTCCAAGCCAAGTCTTTAAAACTTAAACTGGGCAGAACTAGTTTTAAACTGGGCAGAACTATAAAATATAAAAGATTAATAGTGAAGAAGTAAAAGTTAACTAAAACTTAAATTAAACGGAAATGTAAAATGTAAAAGATTAATAATAAAGAAATAAAAGTTAACTAATCGTGTTTCTAGTAATAAAAATATGCATTTACAATTAAGAAGTTAATATTGACAATTTCATCCATTAATTTACACAAGACAATCAGAATATACGAATATCTTTAACTTATAACATGAAAGTTTTTTATCAAAAGAATGATTAATTTATTATCAAAGTAATTAACATAAATTTAAATTTATATATTATTATAAATCAAAGATAATACAAATACTCAGCTTAATTAACATAAATTTAGATTTACCTATTTCTTAGAGACTATTCAATGACTATGGAAGATTTTTAATATATTATATATTATAAAATGGTGTTTAAAATATTATTTATTTTTTAATATAATTTTATTAACTTATAATATTTTTATATATCATTATATTTTTATTTTTATTCAAAACTATTTATAAAGTTTTTGGATAATAATATATTTTATTTGAATTAATTTAAAAAAAAATAAAAATTGGAATAAATATATTTGTAAAATTTGTGATATAAAATAAAATTGAAATCTTTTAATAATGTATAAATATAAAATTTTAAAGTTGATTTTTATCATTTTGTTTTTTTTACCTCAATTTTTTTTTTTTTTACCTCAAAATTTCTCTCTTTATGTTGATTTCATCATTTTGAATCTTAGTAATTCTTTTAAAAATTTCTCTCTTTATGTTGACTTTATCATTTTATGTAGACTTCTTCATTTTGAATCCTAGTAATTCTTTTAAAGTTTATGTGGATAGCATATTTTTTTTGTTTTGAGGACCATTTTTACTTCAAAATTTCTCTAATACACTAATATTTGGGCATTTAGCTAGTCCATAAATATATGGCAATTTTCTACAAAAATTTTCCAACATAAAAAATATATATAGTTTTTCTAATCAATATTTTTTATACCATAATTCTTTTCATGATCAAGAAAGAGTTGACACTCATAAATAATACATAAATTAGGCTTTTTTCCCTTGGAAAAAAGCCTAATTTTATCATCCGAAGAGACAAAATTACATTTTCTAGGTGCCTCAAAGGAGCACTACACCTCATGGGTGTGATATATGTGTCGGGATAAAAATACAAAAATTTCATAGGTTCCCAAGAAAGATTCAGATTTAGTTACATATAATGTTCCTAGTAGGTTGTGAATCTTTGCTTCAGAATCTGCTACTCTGTAGTCTTTGTACAATTCTTCCAAAATTTTCCATTGATTGCTTTCAATGTGGATTTTTATTGTTGTTGTTGTTGTTCTTGTTCATGATGTGTATCCCGTTGTTGTGTTGCTGTGTCTATAAAAGGTCGGTGGTAAAAAATTTGTGAGTTTCCATTTTTGTGCTCTGTGATGTCCCAAAGTCCTAGTGCAAGGTGGAGCCTTTCTTTTGAGAGTGCATCCGCTACCATGTTCCTGTTCCTGTAGACATGGGAGATAGTCACAGTGTCAAAATTTTCTAGTAACCGAAAAATGACCTCCATAATAGGGAGGAGGAAAATGTTATGACATTTCTAAAGTTTCCTTTCCCAGATCACCACAATCAATGAACCTCCAAAGACCTGGATGTGTCGCATATCCTTTTATTTTGCAAAGGTAAGTAGAAGTTTTAATGTCAAAAGCTCTGCATGGTTGTTTGTCCCCTGTTCCAGCCCCAATGAGCTATTATACCTAAGCAATCTCTCTTCTATGGGTTGCTATAGTAGTAAGGCTGAAGGGAAAGTAAGTGACCTTTCCATCTAATAGGAGGGGCCAGGACAGTAAGCCTGCCGATAGTAAGTGCTCAGGAGATCCATTGCTAGCCGGTCATCCAATAGCCATCCAGTGTCTCATCCACATTGTCAGAGGGTCCTCGCAATCAATACAGTTGCCAGTAATAGCGGGGTTGGGCTACATATAAAGAAATAATACATTGAGACTATATGCGATATCACATATCTACTTTGAACTTGTCCTTATTTGTGTGAAAAAAGTGTGATTTCGAAAGGTGTAGTATGAGCCCACCCCCGCAAAGTTGGTTCTGTGAGCCTCCATCAAAGTAATCCCATGGCTTCAAAAGATCTACTTGTTCAAGAGAGATTTTTTTTTCTTGTTCTATTTTTTGTTTGCGAGAAGTGTGAGAGTATTGAGAGACTTTGTGCAACGGTTTTTTCTAGGACTGAAGCTTTGTCTTGACATTTTTTTGTGTTTCTCGCCAGCCAAATGCCCCAGATTAAAATGGGGGGGAGGGATTTTAGTTCTTTGTATCTGGTTTCTTGAAGCCACAATTTCCAGACTTGGTCCTTCCTAAGAGCAATTTTGTCTGAGGTTGGTTGAACTATCCTTCCAAACTCTTTGGGTAAAAGGGAAAGTAATAAACAGGTGGTAGATTGTTTCACTTTTTGAATGGCAGAGTGGACATCTACCAGGCCCCTCGAACTGTCTTTTTCGTAGTATTTCCCATGTTGGTATTTTCCGATTTAGTGTTGCCCAAAGGAAGAGTTTTGCTTTTTGTGGGCACTTTAACTTCCATAGTCCTTTCCACCACCAAGATTGTTGTTGTTGAAAGAGATCCAGAGTTAGTGCAATGTAGCCCAATTTTGGGGTGTATACACCTGAGGGATCTTTTTTCCAGAACAGTTCATCTTCTCTGTCAGTAACTCTGATGTGTCCAATTTGTAGAGCTTTGATGTAATTTTTGTAGAGTATTGTGGAAGCTCCAGATAGCCCTAGGTCAGTTGCTTTCTTCCATCCTTGAGACCACTATGTTTTTGTAAGGGGGTCTTCCAGTTGGGAGAGTAAGTAGATATTTTTCCTGTGGAGAAGATTGATAAGATCTAGGGGGAGGATGTGAGTGGTCCCACTGCCTGGCCAGGGGGATGCTCCTATATGGTGATGGTTCCTACGTCCTTCTCTCCAAGTGATTCCTTCTCCAATAACTGGGAATGAGGAAGTAAGAGCTTTCCAAAAAATGGATACTGAATGAGATTTGGTTGGGGATTTGATCCATTCTTCCAATGATCTCGGGGCTATGTATTTTTGGTAGACAACAGTGGACCAAAGGTTGTTATTGGTGATGAGCCTCCAACCTGTTTTTGTTGCCAAAGCTTTGGAGAATAGGAATATTTTTTTGAGCCCCCATCCTCCTAGGGCTTTTGTCTTTCTATAAGATCCCACTTTTCCCAAGGCTAAATGTTTTTTTCTCCAAAGACTAGCCAGATGAAATAAGAGCATATTTTCTTGATCTTTTCTAGAGTTCCTTTCGAAATCCAGGCCAATGACATCCAATAGACTGGGATGGATTCTAGTACTGCTTTTGTTAGTGTGAGACTTCCTTCTCTTGAGAGCTACCTAAATCTCCATCCGGATAATCTTTTATCCAATTTTGAGATGAGCCATTTCTAGTCATTTTTGAGATAGTTATTTGGTTTTAGGTGAAAACCAAGATATTTTAGACCAGCTCTGAAATCTTGATGAGTGAAGGGAAAGAGCATTTTGTAAATATATTCCTCCTCTCTTTCCAATTCTGAGAAGGAGAGGGTGTATTTTTGTATATTTATTTTCATTCTTGTTGCTGACCGAAAGAGAGAGAGAGTATATTTGAAGGTACTTATGCATCCTGCCTATGTCCACTGTAGAAGATGAGGATGTCATCTACAAAGAGTAAGTGTGTAAGTCTTCGGATAGTGTTGATATGTATTCCATGGAACTCCCCTGTTCTGACTGCATTTAGAATTTCCTTGCTCAGTCCCTCGGCCACCAGTAATAAGAGTAGGGGGAAAGGGGGAAGCCTTGGTGGAGTCCTTTTTCAGAGATGAAGGGGAAGCTGCTCAATTTATGAGGAATCCGAAGGATACCAATGAGATGCAAGGCATAATACATTTGATGAAGGGAACCTCGAATCCAAGATGGGTGAGGAGTAGTATGATATAAGACCAATTTACTCTATCAAAAGCCTTGGAGAGATCGATTTTTAAGATGGTGACCTTTGATTTTTTTGTTTTCAGACTATGTAATCCTTCTTGTAAAACCCTAATATCTTTGTGGATTTGTCTTCCTTCTAAGAAACCAAATTGTTCTTTCGAGATAGACTTTGAGAGTAATGGTTTCAACCTTCGCGCAATATTTTTTGCAATAATTTTGTAAATACAATTGTAAAGAGAGATGGGTCGGAAATCATCAAAGGAAAGAGGATCGTTTACCTTTGGGATGAGATCTATGAAAGCGGTGTTGAGTGGGCTGTGAATTCTGCCATTTAGTCTTGATTCCTCTATGACTTTGAGAATGTCCTTTCCAATCAGTTCGAAGAAGCCTAGGTAGAATTCAATGGTCCAACCATCTGGTCCTGGGCTTTCATCTTTTTGAAAGCTTTGCATTGTGTCTTTGATTTCTGTTTCTGTAAATTCTGAATAGAGGTTTTGGTTATTTTCCTCATCTACGAAAGTGGGGAAGTATAAAACCAGTTTTATGATGTCAACTAGGTTTGCCCTTCGATCGTCTTTGAAGAGAGTCTGGAAGTGTTTTTTCCCCATAGTTGCTAGTCCTTCAAAAGTGACAAGTTTGTCTTCCTAATCCTTTAGGCTCCATATTGTATTTGTTGCTTTCCTTCCTTTTGCATAGGAATGGAAGACTTTTGTATTTTCATTCCCATTTTCAATCTAGATTGCCCTACTTTTCAGTCTCCAGGTTGCTTCTTTGTCGGCCGGGAGTTTTCTTCTTTTTTCTTCAAGGGTTTTGAGCGCTTCACGAGAAGTATTCGAAGAGAAACCAAAATCAATATTTTGGTAAATTTTTTCGAGCTGGTCTTCAATGATTATTAGTTCCTTCTCTTCTTCCTTCTATTTTTTTTTTCCCATGGGATGACCAATTTCTTTATTAATTTTAAGTTGTCCATGAATTGTATGGTTGCTGGAGTTTCTTCCAAATACAGGAGGGGAGACTAGTTGTCTATGACCAGTTTTTGGAAACTGTCTTCTTTAAGCCAGTTGGCGTTGAATTTGAAAGGGGATGCCAACTTTTTCGGTCCATTATTGAGGGTTAGCCAGACAGGTGAGTGATCTGAATCACCCATGCTTCCAATCCATTGTCGAAACTAGAGTGGAAGAAGGGAGAGTGTTTATGTGATCACAAACTGATCTAATCTTTTTTCCACATGTGCATCCTCGGTTCTTAAATTCCTCCAAGTGGGGAGCAGTTTGGTTGGAACAATGTCGATGAAACCTTTTTTAGCCAATAAGTGGATAAATAAAGTTGTTTATGGATCTGGGTGGGCTGAGGGGCCCCAGCTTTCTGCTTCGCCAAGGGATACGTTGAGATCTCTGCTGATAATCAAGTTTTCTGCCCTCAAGCGATTCTTTTTTAAGAGGGTTTTCCAGAAGTGTATCTTATCTTTGTTTGGCCCATAGATATTTAGAAGCTTGAAATTCATTCCTAGTCCTTCAACTAGTACCTCGAGTCTCGGACATGAGTCTGAGGCCCAAGAATTTAGGAGTTTTATTTTCCTTGAGTTCCAACCAATGACTAGGCCTCCTGATCTTCTACTTGAATCTAGACCCAGGAAATCCCATCCTGTGAAGATTTTTATGAGGGCTTGTGTGGTTGTGCATTCGTCTACAAGATTTTTCTAGAGAAATATAACATATGGTTGTTGTAAAATCACAAACCTGTTTAGAGTGGATTTTTTGGAGGGGCTCACTAAACCCCGATAGTTGAAGGAGAGGAGCTTCATTAGGGAACCCCGACCGAGGATTTTTTTGATCTAAGGGCCCCAAGGATGGATTTTTGTCGGCCTATGGCCGTGTCATGTAGTGCACGAGATTTTTCTAAGGAGAGGTGTGATGGTCGGTTTCTACCTTTTTTCGGTTTCAAGAGTTCTAGATAAGGACCAAGGCCATTGTGATCTGTGGAGGAAAAGGTAATAGATTGATTGCGGAGGTGATAACGTATCGTGGAGTTCTCAGAGTTATCAGTGGATGGTTCCTCTATGGACCAGGAGTTTGAGGAGGAAGGGGGAGAGGCGTTCGGGGGAGGGTTTTGTATTAGTGGAGGAGTGGCGAGGGAGGCAGAAGAGTTGAGGGGAGGGAGGGGAACAATGAAGGTGTAGGGAGGAAATAAGGAAGGTGATATGCAACCATTTAGGAAAAAATTGAAAGAATTTTGTAAACCAGATACAGGGTGGGGAAAAGAGAGGTGCATACCCAGGGAGTCGTTGATCAGATGTTGTGGCATTGTCTCCGGACTGTGATCAGAGCTTGTCACTTCGCCTGTGGAGGGAAGAAGTGCTAAAGCATTTTCGATCAGCTCTGGAGGGTTCCCTTTCGAAGAATATCGGAAGGCTACTATAGCGGGGGAGGGAGTCCCTGAAGAGTGTGACACAGAGGAGGAGCAGAAGCCCCTAGTTGTTTCTGATATTTTTCGTCCGTGGCACCTGTCTTCAAGAGGGTTGTGGTCATGCCTTCTTCTGAAGGGTTTGGAACAATCTTTTACCATGTGTCCATATTCGTGGCATCGTCTGCAGTGGAAGGGCACTCCTTCATAGTCCAAAATCTGGACTCTTGTGCATCCCAAGTTTGTTAGATTGATAAAATCTATTAAGCCTTCTCTGATGTTGAGGGAGACCAATATTCGTGCGACCACCATATTGCCTGAAGCGAGGAAATTCATATCTGCATATATATATTCCCCTAGGAAGCTCCTGAGAGCTTTGAAGCATCTCTTAGACCAGAGGTGAGTGGGTAGACCTGGGAGGCAAACCCAAATTGGAACATATTCTAGTCTTTCACTGTTCGCGTCGAAAGTGGGGTTCGAGGGTTTCATTAAAAATGAAGAGGAGTCTATTGTCCAGCTGGAGTGGAGTGCATCCAAGGCCTGAGTGGTATTTGTGAAGATGATCATAAACCATCCTCTAGAGAGTCGAAAGATATTGGATGAATTTGTGGGTTTTACCCCTCATCTTGTTGCAGCCTAGGATCGTAGAGTTTTTTAACTGAATTGTCGGCCATATGCTTTCCCTACGAGTGTTTTCTCTGCCATTGAAGATACTCCTGCCATTGAAAGGTTATCGTCGAGAGTGAACTTTGGATCTTCTTTTGATGACCCTAGGCACTTGTTGCATTTTCTCCTTTTTCTCCCGGAGGTGCCTTGGATTTATGGTTTTGAATCGAAAGGTAGGAGGGGGGCTGGGGCTTCGCTATGGCAGAAGTCCCAACCGTTGAGGTTGTGTAGTTGAAGATGCATTGTTACAAATCCTTGTTCCAGAGTCATGGGGGTTTGAACCAATTGGTAAAGGAGTCCTTTAGAGGGGAGGAAGAATTCAGTGGAGAAATCCTGACTATAATCGTGAGTCGACAAAACCCTTTTACCTTGTTCTTCAAAGAGCGAGCTCTGTAGTGTGTCAGGGTGGACTCCAACTTTGCCCAAGCCTTGAGGGGGGGAAGGGGTTACCACTGGATCCCAGAAAGTCCAAGAGGCTACGACGATGGGAGGGGAAGTGTACAAATCGCAGAGGGCAGGGGAGATGGGTGCTGTGAGAAAGGGAGGGGGAGGGGCGCTGTAGAGTGTGAAGTTTACAGTGAGGTCAGAAGTGAGGGGGGGACTAAAGCCAAGGGGAAGATATTCTAGTGTTCGTGGCCTGGCCTGGCCTGGGGAACCTGAGAAAAGTGGGGGAGAGGAGCCAGAGATTCCTGAGAGGTGTGAAAGAAAGTCAGTCTGAGGAAATGGAGGGGGGGCGGAGGTCGAACGAAAGCTTGGAGGGGTTGGCATGGACAATTGTTGACATGAAGAATAAATAGGTCTTCCAGTTGTCCCCATCCAAGGTAGTGTTTCTCCTAGGTCTAAAGAGTAATCCAACTTGTCGTCGTAGGTAGGCATATAATAAACGTTTCTAATGACAAGTCAGTCGCTTCTTCAGGGTTGAAAGAAAACAAGACAAGAGACTTAGTAGAGCACTGTCTTCTACGCTGGTAAAGGAGGCAAGAGGCAGTGGGAAGGGAGAGGGGGTGGAGGAGAGAAGGGTTGCATTGAGTCATAGGTCCTGTCATGGGAAGGTGCGGGGGAAGCGGGTGTAGGGAGCTAGAGAGGCGGTAGGCTCGCGAGCCTCCAGGGCTATAAAAAAGTACATAATTTATACAAAAAACTACATAATTTACATACAACGCAGGCAAAGCCGCAAAATACAGAATTTATATACAAGGTAGACAGACCCACAGAGATACCACATAATTTATATAGAAAGCAAGTTGCAACATAGTTTATATACAAAGCAATCTATGCAACATAATCTATCCAACATAATTTATATACAAATTAGATAGACCCCAGAAATACCACATAATCTATTCAGCAAAGTACTATCTTGAATGAGCAGGCGGTAATTGCAGAGAGCACTATGAAAATTGAAATGAAACTGATATCCTAGGGCCTTCCTCTGAATTGTGATTGTGTGAGTTGGCTTTCTATATGCATGGCATTGTCTCTTTGAACTGGTAGGAATTCATTTTCAATCCTCCACTTGAATTCCAGACTCTTGCAATGGCCAAGAATATTTCCATGGACATTAAGGAAGAAAGAGCACAAGGTAAAGGCCATATATGACATCGTTTAATAGAGACAAACACTGTGTAAAGTGCCACTTGAATCATTACATCCATAGCCAAAAATTGACTAATTTATTTTGCATCATTTTTGCTCCACATCGCTAACTCTTTAATCGATCCTTTTCCATCTCTCTGGGGGACCGTCCTCTTCTATTAGGCATTCTTAATAACCCTAATTCCCTCTGTGTACGTATCTATTTATATAAAGATCTTGGCTCGTATCTATTGCTGCCAGTATCTCTTCCATCTAAGTATCTGTTTTTTAAAGTGCAAGACGGTCTTGCACTTTGCCAGTATCTCTTCCGTCTAAGTATCTGTTATAAATGAAAATCAACACCACCACTATTTCCTGGCTCAGCTGTGAATAAATCCGATTTTGAATAGTCTTTCCTTCAATCGTCCCCACCACTGGTACACTACTCCCACACAGGACACTGTAATTTGTGACATCCAGAGACATAAATATTCTCCAACCATGTACAATGTTCAACACCTTCCACCTCTTCTAACTCACTGCACCTTTTCACACTTAGCATCTGAAGTTGTCTACACTGCTCCAACCCCCATATGCACTTCAGCTTCACACATCCCTGTGCCCACAAGTATTCTAATGATACCAATGTCTCCATACTTGGCATCTCATCTAACTCGGAGCACCCGCCAACCTCTAACCATTGAATCTTTGTCGCCTACTCCAACACCCGTATGCACTTCAGCTTCACACATCCCTTTCCCCACAAGTACTCCAATGATACCAATGTCTCCATACTTGGCATCTCATCTAACTCGGAGCACCCACCAACCTCTACACCAACCTCTAACCATCAAATCTTTGTCGCCTGCTCCAACCCCCATATGCACTTTAGCTTCACACATCCCTTTTCCCACAAGTACTCCAATGATACCAATGTCTCCATACTTGGCATCTCATCTAACTCGGAGCACCCACCAACATCTAACACTCGAATCTTTTTCGCCTACTCCAACCCCCATATGCACTTCAGCTTCACACATCCTTGTGCCCGCAACTCCTCCAAAGATACCAATGTCTCCATACTTGGAATCTCATCTAACTCGGAGCACCCACCAACATCTAACACTCGAAGCTTTGTCCCCTGCTCCAACCCCTGTATGCACTTTAGCTTCACACATCCCTGTGCCCGCAACTCCTCCAAAGATACCAATGTCTCCATAATTGGTAGGTCATCTAACTGTCGAAGCTTTGTTGCCTGCTCCAACCCCCATATGCACTTCAGCTTCACACATCCCTGTGCCCACAACTCCTCCAAAGATACGAATGCTCTGATAAGCCTGATCTACTGGATCGACCCCACACTTATCAAAAGTTTGCATCAATTGAAAGATCATGCCCTGATCTCCAGTGTTTTGGTGGTTAATACATGGCATTTAGAATCTACGTAGCCAGAAAGAGCGTGGCGAGAGTTTCTGGGTTCACATTTTGGAGTTAGGCATCCCATCTGTACCCACCACGACTGTGTTCATGACCCTCACACTGAAAGAAAAAACGCGTCACCATGAACATTGGATTCAAGCGAAGGCAAAAGAGAATGAAGAGCACTCAAATAAACTCCAGTGAGATCGATTCTTAAACATGGGACTAGATGGATTGGACGTACGCGTAAATGAGACATCAAGAGAAGTGAGGGTTTGGTGCCAAGAAGTGCACTATCTATGCACTTTCTCTGCGAGTGCATCAAGAGCTCCGATAAGTCGTAGTTTTTGAGCTCCTTGTGTCACGAGATCTCCATCAAAACCTTGTATAAGAAGCCACGGAGCTCCATTCTTCAAGTGTGATAATCAGCATTAGCATTGACAACACTATGGTGAATTAGGTGGTTCAAAAATATAAGTCTGCAATTACTCAGGGTTATCTATCAACATAGGTGAAATTGATATTTTCTCACTAATAATTAAGTGGGTTATGTAATGTACCTCAAAAATCACCATAATTTTTTTTTTATTCCCATGGCATAAATCAATTTCGTTTTAAGCTTAGATTGTAAAAAAAAAAACATGAAGGATTCAATTCTGACAGTAAGGGTATTATTACACCCATCTAATCTACTTCGAACAGAAAGCTTCTGTGGGTAAAAAAAAAGAAATCCCTCCATGATTCTGTTCCTTCCCTTATTCCCTGCACCCTTCCAGCATACTCAAAGTAAGAGGGTGATACGAACTTAGCTCGAAGGAGCCTCTGTTATTCAGAGAGAGAAAAGGATATCACCCTGAAGTGTTTAGAGCGAGTCAAAGAGAAAAATCGTCTCACAGGTGTCGAGATCCAGTGGAAACGCCAAATCCTCATCGCCAGATATCTTTAGAAGAACAAACAGTGATAAACTATTGGGAAAAGGACCGAAATCCAATGGATCGTTAGATCCCATAGATATGTGCGGAAGTTAAGGATGATCTATCAAAACTCAAGAGGGTAACGATCGGATGTCTCTAGAGGAATGGACGGTGGAAATTCATCGGGAAAGTACCGAAATCCTGTGAACCATCGGATCATAAAGTTCTATGCTGATGTTAAGGCTGATCATTCACAATCTTAGGAGGGTAACAACCATTGGATGAGAAACAACAAGAGTCGTTGATCTCGTTCTTCGGTTTTCCGCCAACTCGGAGTTGCCACGTTGAAGGAGGGGCCTGCCAGAGGACCATCCCATTCCAGACCCCATGTTTTTACTCAAAAGCCAAAACAAAAAAAAACAACACCCAAGAACTCCTGAATCGTGAAAAGATAGCACGTCGTGGTTTCAGGGTTTGGGATTTTGTGTTTCAAAGTGCCCAAACCATAGCATATACAAACCTCCAAAATGCGAAAAGGAACGAGTGGGACCCGCATTTCGAGGTTTTCAGGGTTTCAGACTTTGCGAGTTCAAATACTCGAACATCAACTCATAGAAACCTACGAAATGAGAAAAGGGACGAGTGGAACCCGCATTTCATGGTTTCGGGGTTCGGAGTTTCGTGAATTCAAAAGCCTAACCTCTACACCCCAGAACTCCCAAATTCATGAAAATCAGAAAGAGGAAAGGTGGGACCCCCCTTCGGGATTTTGGGGTTTGGAATCCCATGACTTCAAACGCCAACCTTTACACACCAGAACTTCTGAAATCGCGAAAAGTGGAAAGAGGAAAGGTGGGACCCATAATTTCGGGATTTTGGAACACATGGTGCATAAACACAACTAAAAAAGAAAATATGAAATGCAAAAAGCAATTAGGGTGTGGGCCCTACAATTTCGGGTTTCGGGGTTTACTAACTCTCGATGCAAAACATTACACGACATCAAACACTGAATCACGAAGTTATGAAAAAGGCAAGGGGCCCATCCAATATCGAGTTTCGGCGTTTGGTAATTCTTGATGCAAGAACAACATACCACAAAAATCTTCGAATCCCGAAATTCGATTGACTGTGGGGCCACTTCAGGTTTTGGGAGTTTGAAAGAACAAAAGGACTCCACAGAGGTTGAATCGATAAACTCCAAAAGGCCAGAAAAGGAAAGGAAACATGAATAGAGTTTACAAATTGTGTTCTCAGAAATATTCATACAGTTGGATTACGGAACTTACAGCATAACCTCCACTCCCAAATATACCAATCTTCAACATTGATTTTTCTCAGAAAACACATACAGAAAGAAAAGTAACAATGAATTTAATTTCGAGGGGATTTCTTCCAGAGTTCAACCATGCAAAATCCTTTCAACTATCATAACGAATAAAAATGCCAATTTCTATCATTCGTTCGGAAAGGGATCACTCGAGATCAGATTTACCATAGGTTCTCACTTAGTGTTTAGGTTTCGGTTTCGATTTAACACATACATTGCATCAGATATAAATTCATTTAGACGGAGAATGGAAATCATTCCAGTTCCAATCAAACACATTGCAGCAAAAGAAAAATCATTCAGAACAAAGAAGGAGAAAATTTAACATATATGAACCAATTTGCGGGAAGACAAGGGTAACAACCACGTTGCTCCCAACCGTAGAACAAGGAAGCCAGATCTACTTGCCCGATTCACCCCCTAGCCTGACCATGAATCCATGAGGGTGAATTTGGAAAAACTCCTCCTCGGCAATGTCCTTCAAATTCCAACAGTTATCCTCTTGCCTCACACTTACTCAACAGTGCTCATAACAACAAGACAATTTGGTTTCAACAAAACTCCTCTTGCCTCACACTCAATCCGCAGTGCTCATAACAGCAAGAGAGTTCAGAAATCATTTCCCCACATACTTGGTAGTGTCCTGCCTCCTCGCATATGCTATTTATCCATTTTTGCCCAGGTCTTTTCCCTTCTTTGGGGATTTTCACAGCTTTTCTTAATGCCTGATTTTTAGGGGCTGTCAGTGGCCAAATCTCTGATTTTCCACTTGTAATCATCAGCCCAGAGGCAGTTCCAACTTGTTCCCCACTCATGGAGTCATGGTCAGCTGATTTTAACATGGTTGTTCCATTTGTCCTCCTGCAGTTAATATAATTATTTTGTTGTGATACAAGTGTCATATTCAAATAGTTAGTTGGGTCCAAACATATCTCTACCCAAAAGTCACAATAATTAAATACAATTGTTAAATTCGAAATTCAGAATTTCCATAAATGGAAAAAATTTTCCAGATTCGAATTTGCCAAAAACGAAAATAAATTTCCAGCACACACACACACACACACACACATATATATATATATATTTGGGGGATGTCACATCCTTTCCCCCTTCAGTAAAACATTGTCCTCAGTGTTCATTCCTTTCCTAGAACAGGATTGGACAAGATTTCTGCAAATCTCCCTCCAATTCCCAAGTGGCCTCCTCAGGACTAAAGTGCTTCCATTGCACCTTTACCTGAGCGACAACGTTGTTCCGAAGTGTTATTTCTCTCTGGTCTGGAATGTGCAGGGGTTCCACCTGGAACTTGCCCCTGGGTTCTGCCTGCACCAAGTTCCAATCAATCATATGAGTAGGGTCATGAATATACTTTTTTAACAAAGAAACGTGAAATACATTATGAATTCTTAGATTAGTTGGAAGTGCAAGCTGATATGCTACGGGTCCAATTCGAGTTAGTATCTCAAAGGGCCCACAAAACTTAGGTGCTAGCTTGGCACAGATCCCCAACTTCAGCGATCTTTTTTGGGCTTTGACCTTCAAATAAACATGGTCTCTCACTTGAAATTCCAAGTGTCTTCTTTTCTGATCCGCATAGATCTTCTGTCTATTCTATGCTTCTTTCAAGTTTTGTTGTACTTTCTTTACCATGTTCTCCATTTCTTGGAGCATCTCTGGTCCAACCATGAGTCTATCAGCCGAGTTATCCCAACTAATTGGAGTTGTACACTTTCTGTCGTACAATATTTTGAAAGGGCTCAACTTAGCCGAAGTTTGGTACTCATTGTTATATGCAAATTCTACCAAGTGCAGGTAGTCTTCCCACTTGTTCGGCTTTGTTCTTACATACATGCAAAGCATATCCTCTATGATTTGATTTTTCCTTTCGGTCTGTCCATCCGTTTGTGGATGATAACTCATACTGAAATTTAAATTAGTATTTAGCCCTGCAAACAATTCCTTCCAAAAAGCGGATGTGAATTTTACGTCTCTATCTGAAATCACCATCTCAGGAATACCATGTAGTCTAAAAATTTCTTTCATGAATATTTCAGCAATGTTAATAGCTTTAAAAGTAGACTTTACAGGAATAAAGTGTGCAGACTTACTGAGTTTATCGATTACAACCATGATAGAATCATTATGTTTCTGAGTTTTAGGCAAACCTGTGATAAAGTCCAGTGAGATGGTCTCCCATTTCCATTCTGGTACCAGTAATGGTTGTAATAGGCCGGCTAGATGCTGGTGTTCAGCCTTAACCTGCTGGCAATCTTGACACCTAGCCAAGTACTCTGTTGTTTCTCCCTTCATATTAGGCCAGTAAAATAGTTTTCTGAGTGTTGTTGTTGTTTTCTGGTAACCTGGATGGCCAGATTATTGTTTTCTATGCACTTCGTCTAAAATAGTTAATTTAGCTCTACTGAATCTGGTACGTAAAGTGCACTTCGTCTAAAATAGTTAATTTTAGCTCTGTTGAATTTGGTACGTAAAGTCTGTTTTTAAATCTTAATAGTCCCTCCTTGTCGATACTTATATCTGGTTCATCTGAGTTTGTAACACTATTTTGCAATTCTGCCATCATCTTAGTGTAATTTTCGTCATTAACACCTGTCGTTCTTATTCTTTGTTCCAGATCACTTTCTACTCTGTTGATATTTATCTCAAATAACCCATGGATTCTGCGGCTTAAAGCATCTACTACTTTATTTTCCTTACCCTTGATATGTCTGACTTCGAAGTCAAATTCGCTCAAGAAGGCTAGCCACCTTGCTTGCCTCGCATTAAGGTCTGGTTGGTTAAACAGACATTTCACTCCGCTATTATCTGTCAATAGTAAGAATTTTCTGCCCATGATACAGTGTCACCACATTTTTAAAGCATGTATGACTGCTACTAATTCTAGGTCATGAGTGACATAATTTCGCTTGTGTTCCTTTAATTTTCAGGATTCATAACAAATCACGTGCCCTTCCTGAGTTAGAACACCGCATAGCCCCCCTTTACTTGCATCAACGCATACTGTCAAGTCTTTATCTGGGTTTTCTACCTTCAAGATGGGCGCCGATGTCAATAATTCTTTTATCTTGTTAAAACTGTCTTGACACTTTTGCGACCAGTTAAACTTGGTCCCTTTCCTTTGTAGTGATGTGATAGGGTAGGCTATCTTGGAGAACCCTTCTATAAATCTGCGATAATATCCAGTGATTCCTATGAATGACCGGATATCTGCCACATCTTTAGGCACTGGCCATTCCATAATGGCTTTTATCTTTTCCGGGTCTACGACAATACCTTCCGAGGAAATGACATGTCCTAAATATTGTATTTCTCTTTGATAAAATTCACATTTATCGAATTTTGCGTAAAGTTTGTGTTTCCTTAGTGTTTGTAGAACTATTCGTAAGTGTTCATCATGTTCCTCCTCTATTTTAGAATAGACCAGAATATCGTCGATAAATACTACTACGAACTTGTCTAAGTACTGGCTGAAAATGTTGTTCATCAAGCACATAAATGTGGCTGGTGCATTAGTGAGTCCGAAAGGTATGCTACAAAATTGTAGTGTCTGTATCTTGTTCGAAAAGTTGTTTTGTTTATGTCCTAGTCCTTTATCCTAACTTGATGATATCCAGATCGTAAATCCAATTTTGAGAAGATCTTGGCCCCACCAACTTGATCGAACAGATTATTTATCCGTGGTAAGGGGTATTTGTTCTTAATGGTCACTTTGTTCAGTTGTCTATAATCGATACATAGTCTTAGAGTACCATCTTTCTTTTTCACAAAGAGGACCGGTGCTCCCCATGGCGAGACACTTGGTCTGATACACTCTTTATCCAACAATTCCTGTAATTGTATTTTTAATTATGTCAGTTCTGGTAGACTCATTCGATAGGGTGCTTTTGAGATAGGGGCTGATCCGAGTAGTAAGTTTATGGAGAAATATATTTCTCTCCTAGGAGGCAATTATGGTATCTCATCAACAAACATGTCTCTGAATTCACGTAGGACAACAAAGTCTTCTAACTTGGGCTTATCTTCTTTTTCTAATAGATTCGTTACTTGGATGGAGTAAACTTGACATCCCTTTCTAATACGTTTCTTGAATTGCATCGCTAAAACTTGTCTGACTGACACAGGTTTTGGTATGCCTTGGGTTGTTCTAACAGTGCCAAAATTATCTTTATAGCTAAGTATCTTTGTATAACAATTTAGTACTGTTTTGTGTTGTTCCAACCAATCCATCCCAATAATCATATCATAAGACCCTAGTGGTAGGATGTTCAGATTGGTCCTTATCTTTTGACCATCTAAACTGAACTCAAGATCAAAAATAAAGTTAACTACTTTTCTTTTAGTCCATGTTGCTAGTCATACAAGCCAAGGTTTTGCATGCTTTTGTTTCTTAAGTTTATTCAACTCTACTACATCAGGAGTAATATAACTTAACGTAGCTCCAGGGTCAACGATTTTACCTTCAATCTCTACCACTGAGGACTGGTGGTCAGCTTGTCGACCATCTATGGTTGCATTTATCCGATGTAGACTTCTGCCCATGTCACCTACTGTCGAGGCTTCCTGCAGATTGTGAACAACAGTTCTGTTTGTTGCAATTAAATGTGGATAGTTCCTCCTTAGATGAGGTTCTCCACACTCCCAACACTTTAATGGTTCGCGGGAGTTGTCCCCAAACTTCTTCGTTCCAAGGTTTACCAGTTTACTTCTACCTTGCGTATTCGGATGATTAGAGTGAAAATCCTTCCTTGGGAAACCTTTTGTTGCATTCTGATAAGGAGCTGGCTGGTATCTCTTCTTCTGCTGGTTTATTCCATCTTGCTTCTTATCTTTCCAAGTCTTGGGAAATTCTACCCGCTGTTTATACTAGTCATAGCACATTCGTGCCTTCCTGAATGACTCACTCAAGGATTTGGGGTTGTCAAACTCAATTCTGTCCCTGTAGGACTATGGTAAACAACTTAAGAATCATTGGATTTTTACCTTATCCTCCCGGATGTATGGTACAAACCTTAGTAGTTCCAGAAATTTATTTATAAGGTCATCCATCGTCATTTGTCCAAGTCATAATTCATAAAATTATTTCATCTTCCTTTCATAATAGCTCTCAGAAAGGTATTGTTTCTTAAAATACTTCTTAAAGTTGGACCATTCCAACTGTTTCTCCTTTAGGCCCTTGGCCAATTTCAGGTCTTGCCACCAAATGCTGGCCTTTTCCTTCAGATTGTAGATGGCCATTCTGACCTTCATGTTGCTAGAATAGTTGTAGATTTGGAAGTATTTTTTGATGTCCAACAACCATGCCTCAACTTCTTCTCCTGTCTTGGACTCTCCATCAAAAGTAGCTGGTTTAATCTTTTTAAATTCTCCTTCAAGGTGGTCTATTTGTTTTCTTTTCTTGTCTGGTATGGTTTTGTCTTCAGCTAAAGGTGTCCCTTCAGACGAATTGTCTCCTTTTTCTGTTTTTGCACCAGAATTCTTGGAGGCCCTTTTGCTGACCTCTTCCTCAGGGTTATCATTCTTTGGGCTTTTCTTGGTTACTATACTACGTAGCAAGACTTCATTTATCTCTTGCTATTCCTGCTGTGCCTTCTTTATTTTTTCATTGTCGGCCTTGAAAACCTGTAGTTCAACTATAAGGTTTCTCATTGTTTCCAACACCTCCGTGGGTGAGCCTCCATCACTGTTTTGTCTCAGATCTCCAGGAGGTCCTTGTTGCGGATTCTCTTCCATTCTGATTTCTGCACCTTCTTGGGCTGCCATTATTCAACACAAAACATTAAAGCTTTCTGTTTGCAATTCACAAGATTTGTTAGTTTTCTCATAGATCAAAATATATATACTAAGCAATTAATGTGGCCCTGTTCAGGCCCAGTGTTGTAACTTTCGCTCTGATACCATATGTAATGTACCTCAAAAATCACCATAATTTTTTTTTTATTCCCATGGCATAAATCAATTTCGTTTTAAGCTTAGATTGTAAAAAAAAAAACAT
>SNQJ01S0096284.1:0-11942 GCA_010110895.2 Picea sitchensis
TTCCCAGTTGTCATGATTCAAAGAATCGAATAAATTTTATATGTCATCCTACTTGATTTTCGCAATTGTGTATTGCTTCCCGTTTCCAAAACTTTCTCTTTCCAATAAAATAAATTGTGGATTCGACCCAGTAACATTTTGGCACAACACCCTATGGAGACACAAGGCCTCCCATTGTTTTTATGAAGTTTTTAATGGCTTTGTCTCAGTTTTCAAAGATTTACTATTAGGCAAGGATGCTCCGCGGATGTCTAGCCATGAAAGCAAGTTTTTGAACAAGAAGGACACACTTGAGCAAAAGGAAAATCATAGTCTCCTCATGGTCTTTGGCTCTAAGGAAAATCCTGCTTTCCTTCCATGCCACATCACGGACAATATGTTTGTTGCATAAATAGCAAGACTATACAACCACTGGTTGCATTTTTTCCATGACAAGAAAAAAAAAACAGTTCATTCCTCTACCTTGGAAAGTTAGAGACTTCGTGTGTAGAAACATCAACAAGACTGACGATTTTGCCGCCCATTTCAAGAAATTGAACCTAACGTACGCTAAAAGGCTAAAAGGGTTCGACCCCAATGGCATTTTTGGAGAACATTTACTCGATGTTGGCTTTAACACCTCTTTTATCCATAGATACCTGACCCAAGACAGGGACAGTGTCGACACCAATCTTGCTTCTGCCCATTGCGATGCAGAGACATTGCAAAGCACAACTGAATTATACAGACAACATGGTAAAGTATCTAGTGAGAAGAGTACCCAGTCCCCCGCCAGCACTCCCAAGAGCACGACACCACGTAGCGTCACTTCGACGATCCATCCCAGTAAGAAAGCAACCCAGAAATCTTTGAACAGAGGAGGAGATAAGAACCCTCCTCGCATAAATATTGATAGTTCTCACAAATTTCCACTAACGAAGAAGAGAAAAAACAATGAAGGCCATGCGAAGGAACCCAAAATTGACAGTGGAAAACTGCAAATTGAAATTGAAGCTGATCAGATGCAAAAAATTGGGTCATCCATGGTAGACATATCTGACACCGAATTTTTTGACATATATGAATCCTTCATAATCCAGAGCGCTATTTTTGACAGCCAATCTAAAAGTATGGTCATTGAAAAGAGAGATGTAACAAACAGGAAAGACAAATCTTTAATAGAGATTGAATTTATTCAAATGACCCTGTCCAAAATCTGCTCGTTTCACCAGGTAATTGGTGACGTTCTTTGCTATTCCATTGGAGGGATGGAGATGGATTATGCCAATCTGAAACACCACCTCAACGAATTTGAACAGGCTTTCATTGCAACACTAGAATTTGCCAGTCCTTTGGCAAAAATCGTGCCTTCTACCACTGAAGCGAATATAAAAGTATCCTCTACCCTCCTTGCATGCTCCAGAGCCCTTGTAGAGAACAACATCAACAAAARAATGCAGCTAGTTACTGAAGCCTGGGAAACATCGCAAAATTTAGTTTCCTTCGGAAAGAAGGCCAATGATTTKCTTGAACATTTGGAGGTGAATTTAAAAAATGAACAACTTTTCTGTCATCAGGTGCTTGACCCTTTTGCCAACTATGCCCTGAACACATTGGAACTAAAAAGAAGACAGGAGAAACTCCCCTCCCCAAAGCGCACCAAAAAAGTAAAAGCATGTTGGCAAAAAAAAATTGAGAACTTGCACCTCATTGTCAAATCATGTAAACAAGTCATATCAGAAAAGGAAAATTTATTCACAACCCTACTCCAGATGGACTTGGCCAGAACTACCAACGAGGTTCAATATCCAAACTTAATTCTCAAATCCTTGTCAGTCACCAAAGAAGCGTTCCAAGAACAAGTTGATATTTTAAAGGGGTTGTCTTTCGAAATTTTTTACGGCATACTTCAAGATCGTCTAGATGAGCACGAGCACTGGGTACTGGATTATGCCTCACAAAATGAAGAAATTGAATAGATTCTGAATAGTATTTCGATGGATCTAAGGAAATTAGAAAATGACCTTTACAACATAGATATCCGGGATGAAATCAACACAACCCCCATGAAAATCTACATCGAAGAATGGTTCCAATTCAGAATGGAAATCCTCGTCCAGGAAGGGAAACAACTGATCAACAGGAGTCCACTACCCATCGATGACAGCAACAAAAACGCATCGGCTTCATAGTAAGTATATACTTCCATCTTGTTTTGTTTATTATTCCAATTTAAGTCTATGTTGTCATCTTATTTTCTTTATCAATCCACTTATGTCCTCTTTAAATAGAAAACTGTAACCAAAGACTCATAAGTTCCAATTTCTTCTTTTCAGGTCTTCCTCTCTACCACCGCACACTTCTTTCGATGTTCCTAATTCTTGTACTTATTTCTTTTTATGGTCCGTGGGATCCCCAATCCCAGTCTATATGACAAACACATTTAAATTTCCACAAACATGTAACAGACATTATTATTTTTTGTTAAATTTCAAAGAAAACTGATTCGAAAATGTCCTTATTGTATACAAAACTTTGGGTTTCCAGGAACCTTCTTGTTTGTTCCAAAAAAAACTAATTCAAATATGCTACATTTCTTGTCTCCTATTGTATGCTAATTTTTGGGTCTTCAACGACGTTGATGATTTAAATGTTGATGTAATTTCTTGATATATGTAACAACCAATATTTATTTTATAATAAGTTTCTATAGTTCGCAAGCCCGCTTCTCAATTTGTATATTGCAGAACTGTCGATGGTTTTTATAGGGAACGGAACAACAAAGGCCCATTTTTTAAACCGCCAGCCCGACAACCCGCGATCCAAAGACTCTCTAATTATGGAATGAGCAGTCTATCCATGCTCTATAAAACATGTGCAAAGAAAACTAATTCGACAATGCTATATCTTTTTTTTTCCAAAAAAAAGCCTTAGTTTTAAAGCAAAGTAATTCGGTGCAATAGATGTTATTACTATTCTATTATATAACAGACATTATTAATTTCTGGTAAATTTCTATAGTCCGCAACTACGCCTCTCATTTTGTATATCACAGAACATTTGGTGCTATTTGTAGACCACGGAACATCAGACACCCAATTTTCATTGCGCCATCCCAAGAACCCGCGATACAAAAACTGCCTATGTATGCAATGAGGGATACAAATTTTGTATCTATAAAACTAAAAATCTACTTTATACAAATGCATATTTCATATGTATAATTTATTTACTAAATATATACTTTATACAAATACATTGTTCGTATGTATAATTTATTTACTAAATATCTACTTTATACAAATACATATTTGGTATGTATAATTTATTTATTTCTGATGACTTTCTATGTCCTAGTTTTAAAAATAACCAATTCGGTAATGCTAAATTTTTTGTGTCCAACAACCATTCAAACATTGATAATTTTTTGTATTTTCTCAAGAAGAACTAATTCGGGAATACTATGTTCTGCACGCAAACCACATGCATTTCAAATTTCTAGCCACCTGCATGTACTAGGTCACATTTACTCTCATACCAACCTAGCAGGGACTACGCTTCCATGCAACACTTGTTATAGATAAATGTAGAAATTTTAGACTTATAATCTTAACATTGATGTGAGCAAATTGTCCAATACATAAATTATATAAAATTATATACATTTGGTTATAACTTGTTGGATGGTAAGAATGATAAACCATAACCTACTTTCTGGAAAGAAAACTTGAACTCGTAACCTCTCCCCATATCTAAGGAGTGTACTCACGTCTCATCAATTGTACTATCCTATAAGGCTATTGTGCTATCCCATGACACTAACTAATATCAACACCTTAATATAAGTAGTTTCTCCAATTAGTTTATGACAGGTCTTGTAGTTCCACCATTCTAGAGGATTTCCTCTATTAATTCCTCTATTGGGTAACACCACATATACTCTAAAGTTCCCATCCAAGTCTATTCTCATAAAATTTGGTGGAAATTGATTCCTCAATCTGAAAGTAGTGAAAGTTAGACAAACAAGTAAGTTATCATGAGATAGTGTTTACTATCGATGTACTCCCTATATTCCCAAAATAAATATTTTTTCTACATATCAAATTGGACAATGAAAATTAACATAACTCACTACTATAATCCGATAAAACTAGAAACTATGAGGAGCTCACCTTCTAACACTTATTCATTTAAATATAATATTATCATATTGATAACAAGAACTCAAGTTGAGAATCTAAGGTATGAAAATAAAAAGGCAACAGGAAAAAGATGAATTCTCACTGGGTGCTTTGAGAAGTAATAGTCTCTTCTTTAATTTTCTTTTAAACATGTTTTGGAAGTGCTTGGACTATATATATAAGTTTTGGAAGAAGGACATCTTTAATATGTTATAAACTTTAAGAGGTTAGCATATATTACAGTTTTCGACCAAATATTCATTATAAAGGGCTTGTTTCATAGTCAAAGTTTGTGTTCATGTCCTCTATACTTATAATTAAATATTTAAGGAACCACACAATTAGAATTTGGCGTAGAAGTATGCTTTCGGTGACAATATCCTTCTTTGGTGTGTTAAACCTTCGAATTATGTCTATATCCCACTTTTCGACCAAAGATTCTATTTGGAGGACCTATCTCCCAATCTAGGGCTCAATGCAATATAGCCCATGTGCCTTGGAAGTAGCTCATTTTGTCAAAATTCTTACTCCAACACCTAGGTATTTTTTTATCTAGTGATTTCTTTACTGCAACGACATTAGCAGCTCACAAAAAAAAATACACTACTGAAATATTCAACTCAATATCATGCAATGGAAGCATAAACTAGGAAACCAAATCAAGCACACATGTAAATACCCATGGAAAAACCCCAGAGGGAAAACCAATGCTGAGAATGATTTTATTATGCTAAAATTAGGGCTCCCATAATAGGGATAATGGCCCACTGAGAGAAATACAACCACTGACTAACCTGACAAGGGATGACCTGTTGCACAACAATTATGGAAAACTTTTCTAGGCATCCGCGACTATCTCTTCCATGACCTACGGATATCCATGACTTTCCCCACTGTGACCCACAGATGTCTGTGTTTGTCTCCTCTATGGCTCACGGATGTGTACGAAAAACTTGAACGGAAAACTATGTATGTTCCATCACTCTCCCATCGCTTCCTTCTATTGAAACCCACCTATGTATGCATTTGTTCTCTCTTCTCCTTGACCCATATGATCTCTAGATGAAGGTCCTTCACCTATCCAAGATCTTGAACCACAGTTGTTCGTGATCCAATTCTCCGTGTTGACTCCCTCAACACCTGTCAAGTGTCTTTCTCCTTCACCCTAGCCTTGCTTTTATAATCGTGAGTTACAATCTATTTCTAATCTCAAAAGTGATCTATGATTGAGATTACTTCTCACACTCTTAGATTTAGATTACATGTTGCATACTAAGTAATTTTAGAATGTCTCATAAATAACTCAATTAATTAATTATATAATTAATTAATAAAAGAAATTTACTTTAGTAATTCCTTTAACTAAAGTAAATTCAAGAGTAGAAGGCTTTGGACGATTTCCACATGTCTAGACACATAGAATTGTGTGGAAATACTTGTTCGATGCTATCACTAACCTCAATACTCCCTCTTAGCAAGGAATGTATTATGCACCACTCCAAGTTTGTCCCTAAAGAATACAAACTTCCCTTTCTCCAAGGGCTTGGTCAAAATATTTGCAACCTCCTCATCTGTGGAAATATACTAAAGCTTCACTGCTCCTTTCTAGATCTTACCCTGAATGAAGTGATATTTGATCTCAATACACTTGGACCTATCATGGAATACTATATTCTCAAAGAGTTTGATACAACTATGATTATTGCAGTATATCACGGTAGTATCCAACTCATGACCAAATAGACTTGTAACCAATTTGCGAAACCAAATGGCTTCACAGCTAGCCTTACTCGATGCCATATAATATACCTTTGTTGAACTAAGTGCCACAAATTTATGCTTCTTGTTGAACCAAGTGATCATTGTTGATCCCAAGCTAAAGAAACACCCCAAAGTGCTCCTTTTTTCTATTGCACTACCTGCCCAATCTGAGTCTGTATATCCCTGTAACTCTACTCCATCTCCTCCAAGATATCTCAATCCATACTCCAATGTACCTCTCAAGTACCTGAGCACATGCTTTGTTGTGATCCAATGCACCTACCTTGGCTCTACCACGAACTGAATGAAGGTGTTCACAAAAAAACAAATATTTGGTCAGGTGTTGACCAAATACATCAATGACCCTACGAGTTTCCTATGTATCCCAGGATCCACCAACTCTTAATATGAAGTGTTAATATTATTTAGATTGGTAATCATAGGTGTAGCCATCGGTTTACATTCCTCCATCTTGAATCCCCTCGAACTCACAACTGGCTTCCCCTCTAGTCTCAACACTATGTCCCAAACACCATTCCCCATAATAAAGGTGTACTCCTCTCTCATGGAATCCCGCCATACCTGTTGATATGTTGCTTCCTCAAAAATGGAAGGCTCAACATTAATGATGTTACTCATAAACGCCATATAGTTCGAAAACTTATTTGGAGGAATTTTCTCTCTGACCACACTCCTAGGAGACTCACCAACATCTCTCAATGTATGTAATAGCCACCTGGGTCTCCTGATACGGATGGAAGGGAATAAATCCTCCTCTCCACCTGAAGTATGAACTGCAAACTACTTCTCATCCTTAGGATCTTGCTGCTCCTTTTCCTCTGTCACTGTTGATGACTCCTATGTACACCTAGATGTTAAGTTCTCCTCGAAATTCACATATATGCTCACAATTGTCTTCCTCTACGCTAGAATAAATATCATGTAATCCTTTGAGGTCTCACTATAACCCAAAAATATACCATTCTGTCATGAAGGTTCTAGCTTCGTCCTCTTCTCCACTAGCACGTGGATGTAAATTGGATAACCAAAGATCCTCAAATGACCTATCATTGGCTTCACCCCTGAAAATGCCTCCTCCGAAGTCTTGTCCCCCAATATCTTGTGAGGACTCATGTTCTACACATACACCGTTGTATTACATGCCTCTGGCCATAATAACATAGGAAAATCTTGATCATGTATCATAGCCTTGGAAAAATCGATGATGTACCGATTCTTTCTCTCTACAACCCCATTATATTGAGGGTTTTATGAGACTATAAGATCCCTCTTGATCCCTTCCTCCTTGAAGAAATATTTGAAGTCATTGGATTTGTACTCTCCCCCATTATCTGACCTCAAGACCTTAATATTCATCCCTGTATGGTTCTCTATGTGAGCCCTAAACTCTCTAAACCGACTGAAGACCTCATCCTTGGTCTTCATAAAGAAGATCCAGGTTTTCCTAGAAAAATCATCAATAAATGTTACATAGTATGATGATCCATGTAATGATGCTACTGACATTGAACCACTCACATATGAATGGATAAGATCCAAGATCCCCTTCGACCTACTCTTGTTTCTTGGAAAAGAAACCTTGACATTCTTTCCAAGTGCAGACCCTCTGGACACTCCTTGCTGCTCAATAATGAACTCTGGAAGATCTGTAACAATCTCCCTCATAATCGACAATTCCCTGTAGTGTAGGTGTCCCAACCTCTTGTGCCACAACTGATATAGTTTTTCATTGTTGTGTACCAAATCTTGAATAGGATTTCTATGCAACCTATATAAGGTGTCCTCTCTAACCCCAATGACCATTGTGTTGTCTGGACTAGCTCTCTCTCGATGTATGAGTACTTTCCCTCTCTGAAAAGTGATGGAAAAAACATTTTCCTCCATAGTTGAGACTGAAAGAATATTTTTCTTCAAACCTGGTACGTAAATCACATCATGAGCATCTATTGAACCTCCTAACTCAAGTTGAAACATAATTGTTCCCTCTCCCTTCACTGCATAACTGGTATCGTCACCAAGCTCCACATGAACCTTTGAGTCCTTCTTTGTCAGACTGCTAAATGGATCACGTGCCTATGTAATATGATGAGATGCACCACTATCCAAGAACCAAGCATTCCTAGTTGTTGTGCTAGTAGAAAGGCTAGAACTCATTGAGTAATCCTTCTCAAACTTTTCTACAAACTCACCAAGTTGTGTCTATGTTGATGTTGTGGTTTGTGTCTTTTCATTACCCTTATTGTTCTTCTTCGGACACTGATATTCATAATTCTGATTCTTATGACATGAGAAACACTTGATTTTACTCAAGTCCTTCTTCTTCCCTGGCTATGATTATCCTCCATGATCTTTAATTTGAGATCATGGACCAATCGGGTGTTAATCCACAAATCAATGTAGTCAATAAGATCAAGGAGAATATGAACCATCGGATCACTCTATGTTGGAAACATATTGTGACCGTTGAATTTCCTGACTACAAATGCATACTAATGCATACTAAAGAAACACACTAAGAAACACACTTTTACCTAACGACACATTAGACCAAGTAGATCTTAACTAACTCCTAAGTGTCTAAATATCCTAACATCCCCCCTTAAGAACAACTTGGTATAGGATTGAAGGATTTACAATAGTGACACAATAGGAGAAGGAAGGAGGCATTAGAGCCTACCCCCCCTTAATGAAAACTTCCTGAACTCCTAACATAGATTGAATTTTGGAAAAATTCGCTTCTGTAAGAGACTTTGTGAAAATTTTTGCAACTTGATCTTCTATAGGGAAAAGGTGCACTTCAATAACTTGATCATGAATGAGCTTTTTGACAAAGTGCATGTGTATTTTTTGGACACACCTACCACACTTAGAGGGGGGGGTGAATGAGTGTGGGGCTCTTTTTCCCAAAACTTCCCTCTTACACAAAACTCATTAGTTAGTATTGAACATTTTACTCATTACTCATTGTTGTCATTTATAACCAGTTAGATGTGAAAACATATCAGCAATATATCATCAACAAGTCATCACCACAAGGAACACAAAGAACACAAGATGTATGTACAATTTTCTTTTTATTACGGACTACAATCCTTGGGGTTTTTCAGCAACAACTGAATAGAGTACAAATATACAAGGGCACCAGCTCTATAATGCAAGACTCAACTTACACACTCAGCACCAACTGAGATGAGATAACAATCCTCAACAGATATCAATTTGCAACAGGTACGCGACATGTTAGTAGTGCAGCCCTCGTGTGTACACACCCTGGCTCACTACAACCTGTGTATGTACGCGGCCAATGTATACAATAGCCTGTGTATACCTTCTGAGCTTCTTAGGGTTTATCTCTCAATATCAACTCATATCCTCTACAACCAATTCATCATTCTCTTCTGTCTCTCACTGTCCAAACTGACCACCAGCCAGTCACAACACATCCAAGCTCTCCAATAGCTTACTCATGCTCCACAACCAATCAATATGAATGCTAACTCAATCATGTATAAGCAACTAGTATACCATATCAATCATATCACAACTGAATCAAAATAGTATTGTTCACTCCATCAACCAACATAAACCACATCATAGCAACCATGCCAAGAATTCCCTTAGCATGCATAACACAACAAGAAATAGTATCCATCGAGATAATAATGTAACCATACCATTGTCTCAGTGATAGATCTGAGCCCATGGAATCCATATATGGAACTTGCTTCATTCTTCAACAACCAGTCATCAGCTCAAATACAAATCTCCATGATTTATCTACTGTACACGCCATGTCTTCATTCAACCCGTGTATGTATGCGCCCTGGCCCATTACAACCTGCGTACACCTCAGAAACTGGGGTTTCTGAAGCTCCGAGAATTTTGTCGTCAAGATCTTTGATAGTGTCGAAACTTTGATGCATCCATGATATATTCCTCACACTCTCTTTCTCAGAATAGATCTTCAATCATGCTCAAGAGATCCACAAAAAATATGCTCTCACAAGGAACTCTCCATCAATACTCCAAAAGATATTCTCACAAGAAGCTCTCCATTGATCCACAAAAATGATATTTTGCAAGAGTCCATAGCTATCTTATTTATACTTTCACCCTCTAGGTCACTTAACCCATTTCTAGGTTACTTAACCCATTTCTAGGTCACTTAACCTATTTTCCTTATTTTTAGGGTTAACCACTTTCCAAAAATAGTAAGTTCTCCAATACTTTATCATTTAAATATTCCTTCTTGATTTTTTAACTTCTCTTTATTATTTAAATAATCCACCTTGACTTTGTCACTTTACTTTATCATTTAAATAATGATTTTTTCTTTTAGGTCACTTTGACTTCTTTGACCCTGGGGGCTTCAAGACTTCATATGGGGGTCCTTCATCTTCGTAGGGCCATAACTCTCAAACCATGAGGAGTTATGTGACGTTCCACATACCACTGGAAATGGCATGACAAGCACTATCCATCTTGGATAATTTCACCAATAACTTAATTGATCTTCATCTCATTATTCCACATACAAGCATAGGTTCTCTCAGCCACAACTCAACCACAAAGCATCTTCCCATGAGGGCTTTCACCATAAGGGGACCACTTTGGAGTTCATCCATTTGTACTTCTTATTAATCATGATAAGACAATAATGAGTCATCAAACTATGCATAATAAAAAGAATCCATCTTCATCATGTATCAATGACAACTCATTGATCCATCTTCATCTATGCATCTTGATCCATCTTCATCGATTGGTTTCCACTTGAAATTTATCATTCTCATCAAGGATAATACATATACATTGTTCATCAATCATCAATCAATCAATCCATTGACATTAATCAATCACTTGATCACTTGATATCAATCCTTTGACATTAAAATAATCAACCCATTGGCATCAATGACAACATGATCCAACAATCTCCCCCTTTGGCATTGATGGAAATACCAACATTGATGTCAACACCAATCATTGATGTCAACATGTAGACAAGGCATTCTCTACATCAATAGTCATCAATCACAACCATGTGACTATCTCTCCCATAATGTGACTATCTCTTCTCATTAGACTATGTTTTTCTATCAATAAACATCAATGTGACTATCTCTCCCCCTTTGACATCAATGGAAAAGGGTCATTCTCCTCTTGGGGCTGCTCCCCTTTCTTGAACTCTCCTTGGGGCTTCTCCCCCTATCTTGTTTCCGTTGAATAATCTCTCCCCTTTTGAACAAGGGATATCAATCTGATGTAACGCTGAAAATACATTGCTCATGCTCCACCTGTGACCATTGCTCCCCTTGGAATTATGCTTCTGTGTTCTTTCTTCAAATATAGGGCTCTTTTCTAGGTATGCATCTGATAAATATCTCCTCCTAAAATCATGGGAAGAAGAATGAGTCCGCCTATGGGTATGTCTCCCCTATCTTTTCTGCAAGATGAACATTGTGCTACCATATAATGATCCTTGGACCTGTTCATGCATCAAACTTGTTCCATACCATACATCATGAAGAAAAAGATATGTCAATAATGAAACTAGAGAATCATGAACAAGATATTAACCAAGTACATCATGCAAAACATTCATGTGCATCAATCATGTACGTCAACAGATATCATCTATGGAATGTATCCACCATATGCTAACATGTGCATCTACCAATATGTCAACCATGTGCATCTACCAATTATGCCAACCATGTGCATCTATCAGTATGCCAAACAAATACCATCTATGAGTGTATCATCATGCATCATCACTTGCACCAAGCAAGTATATCAACCATGCAACAACAAGCTATGAATCCCCAATGATGTACAACATGACTATCAACTAAAATCACCAATTACATGTCTCAATATGTAGCCCAACCACATGCAAAATGCATGCACCATGATATCCAACATATGCTTCCAATAATACATCATAAGATATATCAATGAAACTCAAATATGTACCAGCCATGTACCCCAACAGATCAA
>SNQJ01S0096284.1:12256-31735 GCA_010110895.2 Picea sitchensis
CCCAAGAATAGCTTCTTGATGTCTTCCTTGCTTTGTTCTTTTGAAATTTTCTTTGCCTTGTGTAGATGGTTGTTTTGCAACATTGTCTTCCTTCTTTGATGGACTTACCTCATGCTTATTTGAGGTGCTTGCTTCAGCATATGTAGCTTCTTCTTTGTATCCAAGACCTGATTTATCAAGTGGTCATCTTTGACTTTATAAGATCTCATCCAAGATTCATGAGCTATTCAATAATTTGTTTGACTTTTCTACCTTCTTTCTAAGGTCAACAATTTTAGCTTCTAATTTACAACATGACTCTTCCTTTTCATTTATTTTATTCTTCAATAGTTCCTCTATTCTTTTGGCTTCTTCAATTTGGGTCTTGAGATGGAAAATGGTTTCAAAACTTTTGCTAATCTCATCATCCACATTTATATCTTCTTTTCCATTCTTTAGTCTTGTGAACTCTTCTTCCTTTTCTTCTAATTTAGTCGTATTGCTCTCTTCTTGTTCCTTGAGCATTTCCTTTAATTTCAAGATGTGCCTTAGACTCCTCCTAAGAAACTTCTTAGTGTTATCCGAAAGATATTTATAGTCTATATAATAATGATCACTTCTATATATATATAAACACTCTTCAACTTGCTTTTGAACTTTTAAAAGATTTTCTTCTATTATTTTCATGGGATAATTACCATCAAACTTTACAAAAACTGTTTCTAGATGTTCTTCTTCACTTGTAGAGAAAAACTCATCATCATCATTGCAATCAAGGGTTTTTGAGGGTTCTTTACCTTCATTTGAAATATCTTCACAATCTTCCTTTTTGCCAATATCAACACATAATTCTTTGCCTTCATTTGAAATGTCTTCAAGATCTTCCTTTGTGCTGTCATCACTTGATTCTTTATCTTCACTTGAAATGTTTTCAAGATCACATTTAGAAATAATACAATCAAGGGTTTTTGGAGATTCTTTACCTTTAATGATCTTGATAGAGTGATCTTCAATATCTTCCTTATCCTTCTTTATTTGATATGTCTCCTCTAGCTTTAGCCATAGATCCTTGGCAGAAGTGCATTGTCCCATGCTCTCTTTTATAGGGCTTGAGAGTCCACTAAGAATGGTCTTGAGAGCCAATGAATCATTCTTCTTTCCTTCCCTTTGAGCTACAGACTTTGACTTGTTCTTCAATGAAATTGATCCATCAATGGTTGTCTTCCAAATAGTTGCTCCCATTTCCTTCAAATGTATTCTCATCTCTATTCTCCAAGTAGAATAGTTTTCCTCATCAAGGATTGAAACTTCATCATCCATTTGTGTGTCTATGGATCTCCTTCAATATTTTTAAGGATTGTAGTGAAGGCTCGCTCTGAAACCAATTGTTGGACACACCTACCACACTTAGAGTGGGGGGGGGTGGTTGAATGAGTGTGGGGCTCTTTTTCCCAAAACTTCCCTCTTACACAAAACTCATTAGTTAGTATTGAAACTTTTACTCATTACTCATTGTTTTCATTTATAACCAGTTAGATGTGAACACATATCAGTAACATATATCAGCAATATATCATCAACAATTCATCACCACAAGGAACACAAAGAACACAAGATGTATGTACAATTTTCTTTTTATTACGGACTACAATCCTTGGGGTTTTTCAGCAACAACTGAATAGAGTACAACTCTACAAGAGAACGAACTCTATAATGAAAGACTCAATTTACACACTCAACACCAACTGAGATGAGGCAATAATCCTCAACAGATATCAATCTACAATAGGTACGCGATTTGTCAGTAGTGCAGCCTGCATGTGTACGCACCCTGGCTCACTACAACCCATGTATGTACGCAGCCAGTGTATACAATAACCTGTGTATTCCTTCTGAGCTTCTTAGCGTTTATCGCTCAAGATCTAATCATATCCTCTACAACCAATTCATCATTCTCTTTTGTCTCTCACTGTCCAAACTGACTACTAGCTAGTCACAACACATCCAAGATCTCCAATAGCTTACTCATGCTCCACAACCAATCAATATGAATGCTAACTCAATCATGTATAAGCAACTAGTATACCATAGAAATCATATCAGAACTGAATCAAAAGAGTACCCTCACTCCATCAACCAACATAAACCACATCATAGCAACCATGCCAAGAATTCCCTAAGCATTCCTAACACAACAAGTAATAATATCCATCGAAACAATAATGTAACCATACCAGTGTCTTAGTGATAGATCTGAGCCCATGGAATCCAAATCTAGAACTTTCTTCAGTCTTAAATATCTATTCATCAGCTCAAACAAAAAACTCCATGATTTATCCACTGTACGCACCCTGCCCTCATACAACCCACGTACGTATGCGCCTTGGCCCATTACAGCCCACGTACACCTCAAAAACTAGGGTTTCTAAAGCTCTAAGACTTTTGTTGTCAAGATCTATGATATTGCCGAAACTTTGATGCATCCATGAGATATTCCTCATGCTCTCTTTATTAAAATATATCTTAAATCATGCTCAAGAGATCCACACAAAAGATTCTCTCACAAGAAGCTCTCACGAGGAACTCTCCATCAATACTCCAAAAGATATTCTCACAAGAATCTCTCCATTGATCCACAAAAAGGATATTTTGCAAGAGTCCATAGCTATCTTATTTATACTTTCATCCTCTAGGTCACTTAACCCATTTCTAGGTTACTTAACCCATTTCTAGGTCACTTAACCTATTTTCCTTATTTTTAGGGTTAACCACTTTCCAAAAATAGAAAGTTCTCCAATACTTTATCATTTAAATATTCCTTCTTTATTTTGTCACTTCTCTTTATTATTTAAATAATCCACCTTGACTTTGTTGCTTTACTTTATAATTTAAATAATGATCTCTTATTTTAGGTCACTTTGACTTCTTTGACCTTGGGAGCTTCAAGCCTTCATATGGGGGTCCTTCATCTTCGCAGGGCCATAACTCTCAAACCATGAGGAATTATGTGATGTTCCACATACCACCAGAAATTGCATGACAAGCACTATCCATCTAGTATAGTTTCACCAATAGATTCATTGATATTCATCTCATTATTCCACATACAAGAATAGGTTCTCTCAACCACAACTCAACCACAAAGCATCTTCCCGTGAGGGATTTCACCATAAGGGGGCCACTTTGGAGTTCATCCATTTGTACTTCTTATTAATCATGAAAAGACAATAATGAGTCATCAAACTATGCATAATATAAAGAATCCATCTTCATCATGTATCAATGACAACTCATTGATCCATCTTCATCTATGCATCTTGATCCATCTTCATCAATTGGTTTCCACTTGACATCTATCATTCTCATAAAGGATAATACATATACATTGTTCATCAATCATCAATCAATCAATATTTTCAATCAATCAATCCATTGACATCAATCAATCACTTGATCACTTGACATCAATCCTTTGACATCAAAATAATCAAACCATTGGCATCAATGACAACATGATCCAACAATATTTTGATGTGTTTGTTGCACTAATGTTGAATTGGGTCTTTAGCAAGCTATATGGAACTCTGATTGTCACAACAAAGGTTGGTCAGATGTTGCTTCTAGAATCCAAACTCTGAAATGATTTTTCAAAGCCACAAGGCTTCCTGACTTGCATTTATCATTGCTTGGTACTCTGCTTCTGCTGAAGAGAGTGTAATGGGTTGTTGTTTCTTACAAGCCCAAGTGACGGGTCCTAAACCAAGGATGAAAACATAACTTGCAGTAGACCTCTGATCATTAGGGTCGTCATCCCAATCTGAATTAGTGAAACCAACCAATAAAGGATAATGTCATCAACATAAAGAAGAAGGATTATGATATGGCTTCCTACTTTCTTGGTATAGACATTAGGATCGGAATGGCATATGGAAAATTCAATGTTAATAAGAAAGTTTTCCATTTTGGCATACTAAGCTATGGGAGCTTCCTTAATACCATAAAGAGATTTCTTAAGGTGACAAACAAGGATAGAGTCATTATGTACATAATTGGGAGGTTGTTCCATGTATATTTCTTCTTGCAAATCCCCATGCAAGAAGGCGGATTTAACATCCATCTAATGGACCTCCCATTTATGTGACGCATCAAGGGAAAGAACAAGGCAAATGGAATTCATTTTGGCTACTGAGGAAAAGGTTTCATTATAGTCAATTCCTTCAACTTGGGAAAATCCTTTGGAAGCTAACTGAGACTTGTGCCTTTCGACACTTCCATCTAATGCATACTTATTTCATTGGACCCATTTAGATATGACACATTTTATTCCTTTTGGAAGAGGTACAATATCCCAAGTATCATTTGCTATTAAATAACGATACTCTTCATTCATTGATGTATCCCAATCGGGATGACCTGAAGCTTCTGCAAATGCATGTGGATCATGAGTCTCTAAAACTTGAGACAAAAGAGAAGAGACTCGTTGGAACTAAGAGCATGTCTGATGTTGATCTGAAGGATCACCGACAAGATCACTAGTTGCTTCTCGTGTTGATCATACCCATCTAGGAAGTAGTGGCATTGGTACTTATTCTGGTTCAATGGACTCATATGGAGGAAGGTGAGTAGACGAAGGTGGATTTTTATCCTCACTGTCATCATATGAACAAGAAACCATAATAGAAATAGAGAAGGCAAAAACTTTGAAGATGGCTTGCAGGCCAAAATATTTTCATCAAATTTAACGTCTCTTCTAATAATAATTTTATTACAATGTGGTTGAATAAGCATGTAACCTTTGACATCTTTAGAATAACCAAAAAATATACACTTCTCACTTTTAGGCTGCAATGCTTTCCTTTTCTCATCGGGAATGTGAGCCCATGTTATACTACCAAATACACGAAAGTGACTTATATTTGGTTTAATTTTAGTCCAAACTTCTTCCGGTGTTATATTTTTAAGAGTCTTTGTGGGAGTTTGATTTACTATGTAATTTGCACATTTGATGGATTCCACCCAATACTTTACACTTAATCCCTTAGATTGGATCATACAATTAGACATTTCTTTTAATGTGCGGTTGTTTCTCTCATCAACACCATTTTGTTGTGGTGTATGTGGAAGAGTGTGTTGCATTTGGATTCCCTGTGTAGAGAAACAACTTGTAAAATTATTGTTCACATATTCTCCTCCATTATCTATTCTTAAACTTTGAATTTGATGTCTAGATTGCTTTTCCACAAGGGCCTTGAAGGCCAAAAACTTGTCAAAAAAGTTTCTCTTAAGTTTTAAGAAATAAACCCAAGTATGTTTGGAAAACTCGTCAATGAAATTTAAGAAATACTTGCACCCAGAAAAAGAAGGAGAAGAAAGTGGACGGCACAAGTCATTGTGAACAAGCTGTAAAGGGCCTGAGACGTGCCAAGATGCGCGTTTGTCAAAACTACCTCGATGATTTTTTCGAGAACACAACCAACAAAAACACCATCTCTACATGAAAAAAGAGGAACACCAGTCACCCTCTGTCGATTACATAATCGCTTCAATGAGAGATAGTTTAGATGACCAAACCACTCATGCCAAATTTTGCTCAAGTGATTGCTATGAGAAACAAAAATTGAAGGAAAATATGATGACCCAAAGCTATCACACTTGTACAACCTGGTAATATCATCAACAATTCCAATTGCAAGAACTGTTTATTTTTCATATGAGATGATATATGATAGATATATTATTACAATGATGAGTGTTACATATATAGAGAACATATGGAGACTATCCATGAAGGGATGTGTCCCTTGGATAATAAATAACTAATTATTATTATTATTACTTATCATATGTATTATTTAATAATAAATAATTATATTATTAATTATTAATCTAAGAGAATTTTTTCCTGATGTTTTCCAAACATCAACACTCCCTCTCAAAGAGGGAGAGATCCTACATCATGCCAATTTTGTCTCTGAAGTATACAAACTTCACCCTAGACTCATGACACTTTTCTATCAGTTCTTAGAGATGTCTCTCTACCACCTGAATCGAGGGGAAACTCTCCCTCTGAGCCAACTAACTCTCTTTGAGATCATGCTCACTCTAGGTATGCATGTGATAGCATCTAGAATCTTGAATATTTATCATTCCTTATAAAATCACCATGACTAGGAAAAATACCACACCAGGGTCATTCACCATTGGTACACCCCTGTGATTGAATGTTATCCCAATGTTAACTGACATGTGGAAAACACCTCAAGCACCTCAATTTATTCTTGATGTTAACTCCATTATGTGGAAATAAACTCAAGCACTCAAGTCCATATTATTCCTTTGTCATGATCAAGGAAGGACTACACTTAGGCCCATTTACCACAAGTATACCTTTTCTTCTTATAATAGATGTATTCTATCTCCCTTGGTATACAACCTAATCTAGGAGAAGGTCTTCACCTGATGCTTACTAAAGACATTCACTACAGGTACACCCCTGTGGGTGAAATTTTGTCTGATGTTTCTACACACTAAAGGAACACTAGAAAATCGAGTCTTTTGTTCTTTGAAGACTATGCTTGGGCCATTCACCATTGGTCAAACCACCATGATGACCAATCCTAGGAAAATATCTATCTGATGTTGAAACATCAACACTCCCTCTTAGCTAGGGAGGTATCTTTCCATGATTTCTTCATCTAGTAGTCCACTGACCACTCTGTAATAAACTAGTAGCAGACAAATACTAACATGCCATCGGTAGCTCAAATCATCCATCATAGTCTCTACGATCAAGCAACACACAACTACTCCAAGTGATCTAGTAGTCTCCATGAAAATCAACTAGTAGAATACAACTACTACAATGTCATCCAATAGAACACGATTGTGTTGATCCATAGTAGTACACAACTATTATCCAATGGTACACAAAAACTGCTAGTAGCATACAACTACTTTCCAGTGACACATGGTCATTTCTAGTGGTGCACAACCACTGTAGTAGCACAAAACTATTGTCCAAAGACACGCATTCACTGCCAGTGGTACACAACCATTGTAGTATCACACAACTACTATCCAAAGACACATAGTCTTCACTACTGGTACATGACCATCGTAGTAGAAAAATTTTGGTCACACATGGCACTCCCATGTGGACTTCTAGAGGATACTCCCTCTAGAATCACTAGGGTCAACTCCCCATAGTGTGAGATTTCAAGCTCAACTCCCTTGACATGTCCTCACGTGTTTCCACAAGGTACGTGTCCTCATGTTCTCTCCACAAGGGTTGTTGGGATATAATCCCAATCCCACTTTTCCCTCTCAGATAAGTGTCCTCATAGATCAACTCAACTCAGTCATAGAGGAGTATGATCTGGACTTCTAGAGGCTACTCCCTCTAGAAACACTAGGGTCAACTCCCCATAGTGTGTGATGTCAAGGCCAACTCCCATGACGTGTCCTCATGTTATCTCCACAAGGGACGTTGGGATATAAGCCCAAACCCACTTATCCCACTTGGATAAGTGTCCTCACAGATCAACTCAACTCATTCATAGAAGAGTACGATCTAGCAAATGTCTTAGGAAGATGCAAACATCAACACTCCATATCAGCGAGGGAGGAATTCTCTATCATACCAAGTATGTCACGGAAGTACTTGAAATTCATCTTGGTAAGGGGTTTGGTAAGAACATCAACAACCTGCTCATATGTAGGATGGTACTGCACTAGTACTTCCTTCCTCTGCACCATGTCTCGGATGTAATGGTACTTGATCTCAGTGTGTTTCAATTTTTCATGTAACACTGGATTCTCTGAGATCTTCACATATCTCTGCTTATCACAATGAATAATGATGGAATCCAACACATGTCCAAATAAATATGCAAGGATCTTGCGAAGCCACACTGATTCATGGAATGCCACACTCAATGAAATGTACTCTACTTCTATGGTGCTCAAAGCCACATAAGTATGTTTCCTACTACACCAATAAACCATGGCAGATCCAAAAGTGAAGCAACACCCATAGGTGCTCTTATTTTCCACTGTGATCCCTTCCCAATCAAAGTGAGTATATCCCCGCAATCTCATGCCAATACTAGAAGTATATCTCATACCATGTCCAACTGTGCCTCACAAGTATCTCAACACATGCTTCGTAGCAATCCAGTGTGTATGTCTCGGTTGACTCATAAAATGGATAAGTGTATGTTATCGGACTAATTGGTAAGTGCAGACACAAACTGTTCTCCCTAACTTCCACAGGAAGTTAGAACCAAAAAACATAGAATACACACTTCACCTTAGACTTCATTGTCATATAAACTAGTTTAGAGAGGTACAAGTGACATACCTTTTAAACGACGCTTGATCCTCGCTAGTGTCGTCCTTGTAGCTCCTTTGAGTTTGCGGGATGGTGAACCTATTTAATAAGCACAAACTAACAAAGAGAGAGAACAAAGATATATAATATATATATATATATATTCCAATGAATCCTATGTATAAGATCAAGGAGTTATACAATAAAAGTTAGGATACCTTTATAGGGAAGAAATGTATTGATGCACTATATTAAATGGANAAGTGACATACCTTTTAAACGACGCTTGATCCTCGCTAGTGTCGTCCTTGTAGCTCCTTTGAGTTTGCGGGATGGTGAACCTATTTAATAAGCACAAACTAACAAAGAGAGAGAACAAAGATATATAATATATATATATATATTCCAATGAATCCTATGTATAAGATCAAGGAGTTATACAATAAAAGTTAGGATACCTTTATAGGGAAGAAATGTATTGATGCACTATATTAAATGGAAAGTGGAGAATACAAACCATGCCTTGATGTTGCAAAGTCCCTTTCAATGGTTCTTTGCTCCAACACACACACCTTTTCTCCAATGCCTTTGATGAAGAGGATCCACAATCTAACTTAGAGAACTAAAGCAAAGCTCTCAAGTATAATTTGTAGTAGAACTCTTCATGCATATGCAAGCCCTTGCATACCTTATCCTTTTCCATAAGAGATCCCTCTTTATATAGGGTCAAAGAGAGATAGATGAGGGGATTAGGATGATCCCACTAAATCAGAGAAGCGAGTAAGATCCAAACCGATCGGAGGCCACCTCATCTTCTAGAAGATTCCCTTCTAGAACATTCGTGAATTTTGACTTTTCCTTTTCTTAAGCATCATCGCACCCTATTCATAGGCAGCTTGTGATGACGTCACAGTCCAGTTTTAGTGCAGAGTACGACAATCAAGCATTGTCACACCCCATGCATACAGTAGGGTGCGACGACCTTCCTTGTTATAGTTTTTGAAAGAGGAAAAGAAAACCACTTTTCTCGTGGAGAAAGTCTCTTTTAATATTTTCAGGGAACATTAGCACATGTTGTTAGTTGATCACTAATGTGACCAAAATAATGTGTAACAAAATGCCCCCCAAAGCATGAAAATGAAACTTGTGACAATTGAAATACTTTGTAGAATGTGTGTGTTGAAAACAAGCAACACATTGATCGGAAACCTGCAAACAATCAAGCATAAACATAATAACATACCATATTCTAAGGTAGGCATTCCCATGCTTAGACTACAAGTGACTTTAATCATAGGTTTCAAGTGAGTCATGTCCACTAAATATACATCGTGGATCCATGTCATCAAGATTTGGCATAGCCACCAGAAATACACTGTTGATCTATGCTCTAAAAGAAAAATCTAGATGTAACATCCCCAGCCACCAACAAGCCAAACAATGCCACTACTCCTGCAGCTCTACTTCTCTATTCTAATTAGTGACAACTTCAGCGTTAAACTATTGGGCTATTCCAAACAGAGATACTTGTGGAAAAACATACACATCCATATAAATATAGAATGACTATTCTACATATATATAACATAATAATGCAGAAATAGTAGTAAGCCTACAAATGCAACATATACAACATATACAGGCAATCCTCATCAATTACAACATATGTTCCATTACACAACATGTAAATAAACATAAAAGTGGTACTTATCTTAATATTACAATACCACCAACTACATGTAGAACTTCCACAAACCTCCCAGCCATAGACCACATTGCTCATCACGCTCAGCAGTGGGTCACCCCTGAGCTGGGAATAAGCTCCAACCAGGGTAAGGGAATCCTATACTAGACTAAGGTTACAAGAAAATGCACAAAGCAACTGGAATGATTCTCTCCAGGAGCCTTCTTACACTCACTACTCACGGACTCTCATTCCCCACATGTCTGTTCCACTCGGGAGTATACAACTTCACAAGCACAATCCATCAGTGCTTCACCTCCCTCTATGGGTCTCAGAAACAGGCTGGATCAAGAATTCTTAGAGCTCTGTAGCTAGTGTTGGACTCTCTCTAGGAGAAAACCACTTCCCAACAAACTCTCTCACCTAGAGAGAGATTTTCACAGGCCTGACAACTTACCTCTTCTACCATGGGCCTGACAACCTGCTTCTTCAGCACACTCCTCGAATCAACTCCACCCAGATGAGGACAATAGCAACGGTTCAAAACTCATTCACACAGGGATGAAAATAACAACTATAGATGGGCATGGTACCGTAGGTGGCAACAATCCACACTAAAACACGGCACAAATAAGGCAATTACTCAGGTGTCAGGTTCCTTAGAAGACATAGAACGGCTCATGGAGTACCAGGTTTAGGATGTGTGACTATGAAAAGGTCGAAAGGGTTAGACAGTGGATCAGTCCATGGGTTTTCAAGGTGCACGACCAGAGAAAAAAACACAGAGGTTGATTCTCCTGGTTTCAGGTTCCGACTGTGGATAGAAGAATGGAAAGGATGAACCGCTAACTCAGACAAAGGATTGAAGAATGACTCAAGAGTTACTCATTATAGGGTCCCTAGTGAATTTCTTCTTTCACGATTAGACAATGGATGGAGAATCACCAGACTCCACAGAACCAACCCCCAACATGGCTCAACTCGTCAGCATTTAATGCATGCGCCTAGGTCAACACTTGTCTTCCTAGAGCTACATGCACTACATTTGCACTCATTCCCCTTTCCCAGGAACTTAGGACAACACTCATCAATTGTCCACCTTAGACTTTAGGAAATAATAATAAATTATTATCCCCTTTAGAGGTAAGCCCCCTAGCTTAGCCCTTAGGCCCACACACTTAGCCTCCTCCCTTACCCAACCTTGTGGAAGCTTAGTCCCCCATCACTCTTTCTTCGTGTTCAGTCTACACACAGTGATGTTTATATTTTATTAATGATTTGCATAATTACATATACAAAATCAGGCTCTTGGCCTTTAACACGTAGGCTCTCTGGCCTAGTAAACACATAAGCCCACCATCTTATCAACACTTGGCTCACCAGCCTATAAACATGATTACAATTCATAATATCATTGGGGCTCATTATTTGGGATATTACAATCCCCTCTCCTTATTTTTTCATTGTCCTCAGTGCAACTCTTTACACAACATCATCAAGATTTCCAAAATCTTCAAAAAGATGTGGGTATTCTGCCCACATTGCATCTTCATGCTCCCATGTCGCGTCCTGAGGACCATACCAGGTCCACTAGACATTTACAAGACCTATGGCTCAATTCTGGAGATGCTTGCCTTTCCTGGTCAAATATGTGCACCGGATGCACTTGCAAGACACCTTCTTGCTCCACTTGAATCACATTTCAATCGATTACATGATTAGCATCAGGTATATATTCTTTAAGAAATGAAATATGAAACACATGGATGTAGGTAATGCAAGCATATATGCAATGTATATATATGTATATAAAAACAATTCTAATAACATTATAACATGTATACAACATACACAACATACAATAATTAGAGAATTGTACTTATCTTTTGATTTGAGAAGACTTTCCACCCTTGAGCAGGGTTATGACTCCATCGGGGGCAATGGCTTCCCAAGATAGCCACGGTCCACAATCCATATCCACATGGTCTAGGCCAATGTGCCAAACCTTGGAAACACTCCAACCATTCAAACCTCAATAACAGTCCAACCAACAGTCTCTCATTCCCCACATGTTTGTCCCACCCCAAAAGTGTACACCTTCACTATCACAGAGTCCATCGATTGCTACACCTCCCTTTCCTTGGGCTTCAACAACAGGTCAGCTGAGAAAGTCTCAGAGCATTGTGGCTCTCGGAGTTCCAACTGCCCTCAGAATTTCCAATCAGCATCTTCCCCGAGCTACTCTTTGTAGTCAACATTCTAACTTTAATCAACACCATCTCGTCTGCATCACCCACATGCAGTTATCATGAGAAAACATAAAAGAATTCATTTAGGAACTCCAATTAGTTCGAAAGGGAATTCAACTTTTATCCCCAAAACATGAAATTCTAGTTCATGATTCATCTTGACTGTTGCCATATTATGAATGCAACCATCCTTGTGATTTTCCACAGGCACCAAACTACATACCAATTTCCTGCAAGACTTCATCTTGCATACTACCAACAAATTGTCAGTATTTTATGTAGTCTCTATTCCTGTGACTACCTAGATTGCAACTTTCCTGTTGCAATGTTTAACAGTTCCTGAAATATTCTCAACTTCATGAGTTAGCAACATTTCATCCATTAGTATAATTATTTCCATGCCAAAAACATGTATACATGCACTCACAAAATGCATTTAAGTATACAATTCCATCATGTATGAGTGAAACTCTGCCCCTTACTAGACATGAGTACAACTCTCAATGCCTATTTATTCAGTGCACCCTTGTATTGATTTACATAATTCTCTTTATCTCAGTCATGTATCTCAGCATCCATGGGTTGGAATTCTGGCCAATGTGTTGACACATTCTCCACACACTTCATATTGTCTTCCCAATTAATTGGATGCCTTCCTTTTCGACCTGAACACTGCACCAAGAATATAATTATGCAGTGTTCATTAGTGTTAGCAAAAAGGTTGCAGTCCCAGTTTTATTTAAAGGTAGGAATCTTTTAGTACCTTTGTGGCTCATAACCTTTCCATATCCGTACCTTGCCATATCCAACCATGTCTCAGTCTCATACATGACTAGCTTATTGGCATTCATTATTATAACAAGTTCTTATCTTTTAATTATTTGGTTATTACCCCATAACCAAATTAACATGACATTCTACTATGTCAGTGTGTGCATTCAGAAGATAAAAGCTTTGAATTATTACAGGCCTCCAGCCTTTACCACATTCAGTGGTATACATTCAATAATATAATCATGTGATTTTATAAAATAACTCTGGCTGAGGAAATTCTTACCTAAATTTCCTTTCAACAATTATGCAAAAAGAGTAATACAAACTCATACCTGCATAACCATCATTAATAAATTTTATACTACCTGAAAGTCTAATAGCAGTAGAATCTTTCATGCTTCTTATATCAAACTTATAACCAACACTTAAGCTCTATGTTTCTTCACTCCTTATGCAACAACATCACCAACAACACTTGCAAACATGCAAGCATTCTTCCCTTTGGCTGACCCAACAAGACATAACATACTTGCTACCACAGAAATTGCAGCAACTTCTTTCTCCCTATAAAAATTTTTCTTGTTGATCCCAGAAGTATTCAATTCTTCCTGGATTCCTAAATCTTCTTGTGCTCTCATTGTAGTCATTGTACATGACTATTTTTGTCCTTAGCACTTTCTAGCCAAATCACTCTTAGCTTCCTTTGCATTTATAGTCCCAAACTAAGCTGATATTAACCTTCAGCTTTCGTTAATTCCTTCCAACTAACCCAATCTTGTACTTGGATGAATCAAATTCCACACCAAGCTATTTTATAGACTCTTTATTTTTCAACATCCAGTTACTCTTCAGGACTAAACTTATTTTACCTTACTATCATAGATTCAAGTGATACCTCCAACTTCTTGGGTTGTCACTCATGGCTCTATCGGTATTCAATGTTATATAGGGAGTATGTCTCCTGGATTAACCTGGTTATGATCCCATAACCAATCATAACATAATATGCAACTGACATTTTATCTAAGTGCATTCTAACATCAACAACACTTACACACTCCAGGCCTTTGGCCATTACATATCAATTTAAATACTGAAAATTAACTGAGGGAATCCTTACCTCGATCCCCTTCAACATGTATGCATCAACATAAACTAAATGCATACCTGCCTGGTTGTTACCAACCTACTTGTTGTTGTCTGACCAATTGATATTTGTAGAAGYTCACAGATTCTCCCTTCATCATTTTGATCACCATTCCTGCAATCCTCATGGGTCTTCACCTTGATGGAAATTATAAGAAAAAACAAAATCCACATATTTAACCATGTTGTATCATTTTCCCTGAATACATAATCCATCATTTATTCATACTCAAACATTATTTCATAATAACAGACTATTCTAAGTTCACCAACATGTTATATGCATATCCAAGCACATACATATGAAAAATTACACATCCATATTGATGCATACCCCCTGCTCTCCTCAGGGATGCACGACCTCCCGATCTAGGATATTTCTTCCTTCTGAGTTGGATCGACCCTTCGAGATCCTTATTGAACCCAAAACAATTATACACCGACCCCTTTTTTTTTCCTAAGGCGCAGGTCTTGTGTTACCTGGGACCTCTATCTGCGCACTTTTGAAACGTCAAGTTTCAAGCACTAACTCCTTTTTCATTAGCCCCTACCTTCATATGGCCTTGGGTTGTGACCTTATGGAAAAAAAAATGTGATTGTGGGCGTGGGAAAGATCAGTTTTAGACCAACCCGCTTTTCACCCCTCAATTCACCTCCAGATCCCACGCATCACTTTGTTAAAACCATGGTAAACATTGCAGCCTGCTCTCAAATTTTTAACATCCGAGAAAGTTTTGTCCCTGTAATCCAACTCATCCATCGATCTCTCGCTTTTGGAGATGATCCTTGATCAACGACTGCTATCTATCCTCCTTTCCTATCTTTCATGCGCCTTCCCAGACCTCCATGATATGTCGACATGTAGCTCTCTTCCAAACCAATGGCTACGATTGATTCCAACTTTCCGGTCTTCGAGAGTTTTAACTCTCAACTCTCGCTTCCTCCTTAGTAGCTATCTTTTGAAGTGGAATATCTATTGACACCTGTCACTACAGATGTGCGGCTACCATATCCTCTGTGAATCCGGCCTTTGGGAGTTTCAGTTCTCAACCTCTCGTTTCTTTTGGAGAGATTTTTCGAAAATGGAAGATCGTATACCACATGTCCTTCTAAATCGATGGCACTTCTCTCGCTTTGGGACTTTAGTCTCCTCAACCAGATCAATGGTCCTTCAACTCCCTCCTCGATCGACAATAGAAATCTTCTTTGAGACTTTGGACTTTTCCCCTTCCGCTTTGCTTCGAAGTTCTAGATCTCGTGCCGCGTGTCCACCTTCACATCGATGGCTCTCATCCACTTCAGAACTTCGGGGTTCGGCCATGGATGATTTTGAGGATGGAAATTTATTTTAAAATGTAGAAACCTTGGCGAATATTACTAATCCTTCATATTCCAACTATGAAATGTTTGACGATATTTTTGTAAAATTATTCAAATTTATAAGGATTTTATATAGTTTGTATAAAATTTTGGCGATTTTTGAGGTAAAATAATTTTATCCTATAGAATTTGGGATAATTATTTTTATAATAGTGAATCGCTTTTTGGGAAAAACCATGGAAAATTAGCCCATGAGCGAAATTTAGCCCCTAAAATCATCCTGGGTTCGGCAGTCTCAATTCTCAACTGAGACACCAGTGATCAACGGCCAGGACCTATTTCGGGTCTTTACCCAGAGTCCACAGACTTATGTTGTGACATCCCCAAAAATAAAATTATTTTAAGTTTAAAATTTCTTAGGAAATTATTTCCGTTTTTGGTAAATTTGAAATTGGAATTTTTTTGCCATTTATGGCAATTCCGAATTTCGGATTTAGTTAATTGTAATTAATAATTATGAATGTTGGGCAGAGATATGATTTGACCCAACTAACTACTTGACTATGACACTTGTATGAAACAAAATATTTTATAATTATTGTTGGAGGACAAATGGAACAACCATGTTGAAATCAGCTGACCATGACTCCATGAGTGGGGAACATGTTGGAACTACCTTAGGGATAATTGTTATAGGTGGAAACTCAAGAATTTGGTCATTGGCAACCCCTGAAAATCATGGATTTGGAAAGATGCGAAAATTCCCAAGGGGGGAAAAAGACCTAGGCAAAAAAGATTGTGGATATATGGATATGTGAGGAGGTAGGACGATGCCGAGTATGATGGGGAATTATTGATCTCTTACTGTTATGAACATCGATTTCTGAGTGTGAGGCAAGGAGAAGTTGTTGAGACTAAAGGAATATTGCTGAGGTAGAGTTCTGAGTTTGCTCTCATGGATTCATGGTTAGTCTAGGGGGTGAATGGAACAAGTGACTTTGGTTGTTCCGTTCTAAGGTTGGGAGGAACGTGGTTGTTCCCTTTTTATTTCAACGAATTGGTTCATATATGTTCACCTACTCTTTTCTGGTTATATATCTCTTGTTTTGAATGGCTGTCAGAATACATCTGTATATTACTGGTTGAATTATTTCTATTGAATTTCCTTTAATTAAGAATCATTTTGATGAAAAATGATGAAAGAATAGAGCTAGTATAATACTGTGTGATTTATGGCTGAGAGTTAAAATACGAATGATGGAACATACGTAGAATAAACCCTACCAGTGTTGATTTCATGTTTAGAATAAAACTGCCTGTATATATATACATATATATGCTAGTTATGAGTAGAATCAGAACCCTTGTGAGTACCCTAACATACTTCTAGTTTGAAAAAAATCATATCGATTTCCAATTGCAGATAGTAGTAACCCTGTGTTTCTTTTTATAAGTACAAGAAAATCAATTCAAAGGAGTCCTTTGGTTGCATCTTCGACTTCAGAAATACTGAAGGGTATACAAGAAATAATTATTTATACATTTGCATTTTACTGTAATGAACTGTACAGAGTAATAACATTTCTACGATATCGGTGCATGGAAAGAATAAACATTCGTATAGGGTTATGTACATACGTATTTATTTATACCTAGTGCCTATATAGAAGTTTAAATATTCTATTTTAGTTTTCATCAAGATTCAAATTGAAGAAATACAAGTTCCAGAAGTTTGTAAGTTAATTTCCTATATGCATGCTTGTAGGTTTTTCCAAGTTCAACTCCAACGGTGTTCAAATATAATGGAAGACAAATAGTCTATTTAGCCTTCATAGGAATTCTAGAAAGATAAATAGGAATTTAAAGAAATAATAGTTATATTTGACCATAACGAAGCCTTTGAATATAATAATACAGAAGTAACAAAACAGAAATTGGGGAAGCATTTTTTGCTTATAAAAAGTCTAGGTATTATGAAGAACCGTAATACCATTTAGGCGGGATTTAAATTTGCTAACTCTGGTAATTCAATTACAAGTATACAAGAAAAAGAATCTGGGGATTAAACCCTTTAAAATTTTATAATATAAATCCAATATCACGCAAGTATTGCGTTGTCTTCCAACAGTAAATTATCGACATAAAAATAGGGTTTACCCTTAACCAACCGATACAGGAAATCAGAACAAAAATTATTTTATTAATGACAAAATTGGACAGAGCCTTGATCCTAATTTCTAGAATTTGGAAAGCTGAGTTTGAGAGGTACTGTGCACAAAACCCGAATACCTTTTGATCGAATGATAGGAACTGACATCCTAAACCTTGTGTGGTTGACACCCCTGCAAAGATTTGTCATTGTAAACATTAGTAAATTATACGAAAGTAAAACTAACGAAAACTTTCAACATAATGATGAATGATGGTAACAGTTGATTTCGAAATGATACTTAACTCATGTCTAGAGTTTGGTGTCCTTCTCTTGTCACATTCTGATTGAATAAATGTCCCAGGCCGAGGGGAGGGTGGTCCAAGTATTCTTGATGGTTACCCTCACATCAACAGGGTCCCATCATTAGTGTTGGTACCAAATCATATAATTCAATTTCTTACAAAATGAAATAATCAACAGTGCTGACATTTAACATATAAATTGTTTAAAACATGTCATGCAAGCAGGCCGAAGACATAGTGTAGATGTTGCACGCAGAACAGAGGCTATATTTAATTGTTGAGTTTAAACCCTTCCTGAACCAAATTACAGAGAGTATTTATAAATCAACAGTAAATACAGAGATAAAATTCTACGGAATCCAAATGGCATATACTAATCACAAATCACGATAATGACAAGGTTCACTACAAGCTCAAAACATTATTTGTCATTTCTAACGGACTGTTCAAATACCACAAAGGTCACATTTTAATGGCACCAGAAAGGAATGTAATAGACATAAAGAAAGAAGTATTCATGTAGGAACCATCTAAGGGTTTGATGAAACTACATAGGGATGGATTCATCCTTTACAAGGGAAATAAAGAAAATGCAATATATTATGCTACAACACTGAAAGAAATTTCCACTCCAATAAGAACCCTACATAGCCTCACAAAAATTTAATATCAGGCCTCGACATACATCAACCGAGGGCCCATAAAGAATAATGATAATAGAAAATAACGAAACCCTGGGATTTAAAATACACATGAGGAAACTATGCAAGTGCAAATTTCTCTGAATTCGGAACAAGGGGTGGAATGTTGAGACTTTCAGAGAACTTGAGAATGAAACAATCAAATAATACAACTTTCTCCAAGTGTGGGATTAACCCAGAAAGATTTCAAGGAAAAACGATAAAGGAAGACTTAACTTAAAAATTATAACAAGAGTTACAGAACGAATATTGCTCTCACTGTGACGATTCTTCCAAAGTTCCACTCTATCATTCAAAATACAATAAAATCTTAAAACTTACCAATGAAGGCGGATACGTTGTATGTTCCACTGGGTAATGACCTCCACATCGACAGTCTCCCCACTGATAAATAACACGCAGAGCCATCTGCTGAGAAATAACACGCAGAGCCATCTCAGGGGCTTCACAATGACAAAAGGAAAACATGCTTAACCCTAAGAGTAGTTCTTATGATGAAAAATAAATGTTGAGGGTACAATGGTTGGTCTGGCCATGTGATGGTACTAGAAAAGTACCAATCATGCATCAACTATATATCAACAATGATGTACAACATGATCACCTCATCAACTCACTAGCCATATGTACCAATATGTAGCCCAATCCACATGCAAAATGCATGCACCATGATATCAACATATGCTTCCAATAATACATTATAAGATATATCAATGAAACTCAAATATGTACCAGCCATGTACACCAACAGATCAGCATCAATCCATACTCATGGGTTAGTGTCATGCACTCGAGATTTTATTTTACATAATCCAATAGATGAACACTTAAACCTGCAACAAA
>SNQJ01S0096285.1:0-26418 GCA_010110895.2 Picea sitchensis
AGTGTGTTTCTTAGTGTGTTTCTTTAGTATGCATTAGTATGTCTTTGTAGTTAGGAAATCCGACGGTCACGATATGTTCCCAACATAGAGTGATCCGAGGATTCATACTCTCCTCGATCTTAACGACCATTGATCCATGGCTTAACACCCGATTGGTCCATGATCTCTATTTAAAGAGCATGGAGAGTCATTTGCCGATGATCGATTGTGAGAAAATCTCTTGTAAAATTTCTCTGTAATCTTTTTCTTTGCATTAATAGACTGCTCCAAGTGGCCGTGTTGGCTGGGGCCGTGGATGTTTCCCCGTAGGGGTTTTACCATGTGAAAACATCGATGTGTTGATCTTTGATCTGGTTATGTGAGTGGTTGCTGAAGGTGTTCGTCCTCTATTGGAATATCTGTGTTTTCGAACATCAACAAGATCTGAACTTCACCACTACCTATCAACTCTTCGGTACAGGCGCAACTGTCACCGATTTTCACCTTCAGGACATACTGTTATGCTATCTAGGCCATATTTGTGTTCCTGCAAGCAAGCATGCAAAGATGATTTGGGAAGACCACTACAGTTGGATGACAGGACATTTTGGTGTGGAGAAAATTGTGGTCATTCTACATAAACATTTTTATTGGCCAAAACTTCGACATGATGTTAGCAAGTATATCATATATTGCATTGTCTGTGCCATTTCCAAGCCAATTATCAAGAAGCAAGGCTTATACACCCCTCTTCCTACTCCCAATAAGCCTTGGGAATCCATCTCAATGGATTACATGTTTGGCCTTCCATCCACCAAACAAGGCAATGATTGTGTATTTTTGGTCGTTGATTGGTTGTTGAAGATGGCCATTCTCATAGCCTGCAAGAAGAATATCACAAAGATAGTTCCGCCAAGCTCTTCTTCAAACAAGTGTGGGTCCATTTTAGGATACCATAGACCATCATCTCCGACCGGGACAATAGGTTCCTCAACATATTCTGGTCGAGTCTCTGGTCACTGTTGGACACCAAGCTCACTAAATTCACTTCTTTCCACCCCTAAACAGACGACCAAACATAGGTTGTCAATCAGATGATTGTGCACATTCTGTGTGTGTACAACTCTAAGCATATGCGTACATGGGATGAGAGTTTCCCCTATGTTAAACACAATGATAACATGGCTTTCCATAGCTCCACCGGTCCCATTTCAGGTGGGGCTGGGATTCCAACCCTTGGGTCCCATTGATGTTGCATTACCTCTTGCCACCACATAGATGAACTCTTCCCATATTTAGTCTGAGACCGACAAATCCACTAGATTCATTGAGCAGATTCAACACATCCACCAACAGGTCCATGAGATTTTGAAGCAATCCAATGCTAAGTACAAGCAATGCCATGATCAACATAGGGTATCACACTAGTTTTAGGTTTGAGACAAATTTTGGTTACATTTGTAGAAGGAGCATCTTACAAGCCCCCATCGGAAGCTCTGCCCACTTTTCTATGGGCCTTACACTATCACCAAGGTTGTGGGTAGCAATGATTTTGAACTCAACACTCCACCCTTCCTTAGCTTGCACCCAACGTTCATTGTGGACCTCCTTCAACCATATTTTCCACAATTATTGAACACCTCAAAGATCACAGAACAATCGATACCAACATAGATCAACCCTGACTACATGGAATAAGAATCCACTGATCAGATAGTGGACACACAAGTCAAGGGAACTCACCAGCAGAAGATCCAACTTTATCAAGTTGTCAAGGTAGGACAACTCCTACACCAAGGAAAGTGGCTCACCTGGGGCCAAATTCAACAGAAGTTTACTCACCTGATGGGGGAACTCAACGCAATGGATACCATTTCTTCCTAAAGGGGGAGGAATGATCCAGGTGGATATTGGTGGCCACCTACATTTTCTAAGTGGCTCCTCTTGACAGTTTTTAGTTCAACACGTTCTTCTGTACTTCTTTGTAATTGTGGTTTCTACACTTATGGGGTTGTTTGAAGCCCTACACATCTTCCAGGTGGATACTGGTGGCCTCCCACCTAATCCAACTTTCTTATTTTATATGTTTTCATGTCAGCACATCTTGTTGTACTTCCAAGGTCGTTTTGGGGCCCAAAACATTTTTTTTTGGATCACGATAGTCAAACTGTAGATGGATTCAGAGTTCGACGATGTAATGTGTATTTCTCTAAAATACATTTCCAATTAGCTATCAAGCGCCTAAAATGAAGGTCGTATGCAAAAGTTACGACCCCGAGAATTTGAGGTACCAACTTACCCATAGGGGCCCACATAACTTTTGGCGTTTCATCTCCTAGGTTTAGGTTTTTGGATGTCTATGGTTTTGGCATTCATGAGTAATATCAAAAATTCCTTTGGAGCCTCATTGTAATCATTCTTCTCAGATGGATGCACGTAGCAACCACATCTCTTCTCAGAGATAACTACCACCATATGAGCAAGTGTTTCCATTTTGTAATTTTATAGTTTCATCATATTTCATTTATTCAATAGAATATATTGTTCACTGGATATCTGTGTTGTTCTTCATATCTCTATGTTTATTGTATTTAGTCTTTTAATCAATTCGTTCCACTCCTAAATCCGGATCAATAATTGGAGTGGAGTCTCTATAGAAAAATCCTTAAGAAACTGGGTTACAAATCCAACACTAAAAATGTTACAAATCCAACACTAAAAAGGTTCAAACACTTCCCTTGATTTTTGCCTAAGGTGTTTGGATAGCACAAAATGATTTTTTATTTGAGGATCACCATATTTGTTAGCTTCAATGTGTTTTTCAAAATAAATCTATACTAGACAGTATCCCAATTGATACAAAAGAGAAAGTTGTGAGGCAAGTTATAGTTGAGCATATTGATAGGTCAAGAGAGTGGACATGCTTTAATGGGGCATGCCAAAGAGATCCCCCTTCTAATGGGGCCAGAGGAATAATTTATCTAAATGATTCTCATACATTCAAATTCAAGGCTAGACCTGATAGAGGTACAAACAACTATGTTGAGATGATGGTTCTCAAATTACTTTTGACTCTCTTTGTTGAAAATGGAACATCTCAATTTCAAATCTTCATTGATTCTATGGAGTGATTAATTAGATGTCCTTTCTATAGGGATTATCATAATCCGATATGTTACGGTTGAGCACGATTTTTCAAAGCAAAACAAAGAAAAATCACCTAAAACATTGTAGATCAGAATATTCTATTAAAGTAATAGGTGGGAGAAGGAGAGTTAAAAATGTCGATCATTGCTTAAATATAAAAACTCAAAGAAAAATCTTTTCGCTTCTTTTCTTCGCAAATTTGATGAGAAATAATGATAGATCCCAACTTCAATATGATGAGGAGCTCATCCAAACCCCATTATTTTTGGAGTGAATGAAAGAACTCCTCATTTTGGAAGTTGGAGATTTCATTACTATGCATTCCCCTCATTCAAATATCACTGAGAAGAGTGTTTTAGCGGTAGAGAAGCAATATAAAAATATGTGAATGGTGGGCGTGTGGCATGTGACGTGCTAATACACAAATAAATAAGACATATAAAGATATAAATAAGAGGTCTCATAGGAGGGTAGTGTTGTGATACAAAAGAAACAAAAAAAAATATGTGAATGATGGGTGTGTGGTGCACTACACCAATACACAAATAAATAAGATGTATGGAGATATAATTAACAGGTTGTGTAGAAGACAAATTGGAAAATACACAAATAAATAAGATGTATGGAGATATAATTAACAGGCTGTGTAGAAGACAAATTGGAAAAAGCGTGGTGCACTTTATATTTCTCCAGATCTGCTTTGTTGATAAAACAATTGCAAATCATTATCCTTTCATTTAAAAATAAAATAAATAGTTATGTAACAAAATTACAAGGTGCACATTGTACATAATTTGGTTCGTGTAAACAGCGAAAAAGCACCACGACAACTGCGTTTCAGATTTCAAAGTTTGGTTTCGTGGACCCAATTTATATTTCATGTTATTTTATCATCTACCTTCAATACAAAATTTTAAGAGATATAGCCTTTTAATCAGATACATATTTCCTGTAGATTTTGTTTTGAAGTTGCATTTTTTATAGATCTTATGTAGGTCATATCATAAAATTTGGAAAGTGGGAATTTGGAATTTTTTTTGTACATGGAAGCATCATACTGGGACATATATACCCATAAAAAATATTACATACCTAGATCACACTTTAAGAGAAATAGGTTGTTTATCAAATTCTTGTGGCATGCTGCATTGATGAAAAAATCAAGAGAGTTGTATTTTGAGGGACTGAATGAATGGATTTTCAAAACCCTTCTCTATGTTATATGGGCCTTGGAATCTAGTTTCCAGTGAAACTTCAATAACTTCATTTTATATTTATGAAAAACTTATGCCTAAATTAGCAAATTATTTTCCTAAAATCTATAATGCTAAAACTCTATCTCCTAAACTAATCATCAAAATATTTGACATATCAATTCTTCATGTTTTAAAAACTAATTTCTATTAGAGATATATACATGAATATAATTTCATATCCCACTATAATTCTATCAATATGATAAAATTATTCCCAAAATAATGATTGTTGGTTTAGGTTGGAAATAAAAAATAGCTATGTTATGCAAACTATTTCTAAGAAGATTTGACATAGGAGTTCAAGATACTTTAAAAAAAATGTTTCTACTAGATATACCTTCATGAATCTATTTCAATATGGATTTGGAAGTACTTCAATCAAACACCAAACTAAAAATTTATAATCAAAACATTGTCGGGTAGTCTAGGCTGGCCACCTCTCCTCATCATGTTGAAAATGCGAAATACCTAATGAATCATTTTAGATCTATTTTATATGCATTATTTGTTTTTTTTGTTTTTTTGTTTTATATATTTATTGGAAGAAAAAATTCCATACACCTCTCTTCTTCCATAATCTCACCTTTTATTATAGAAAAGTGCTAGTTTTTTGTAGGTCACAAAAAGTTCAGGAAAGTCAATCCATGAATGAGTGATTTATAAAGACCTGTTTATGTGAAAAGGTCATATCACCAAGATCCAAACAAGAGAACAATCATGCAATGATGAGTCCTTGAATGAACCATATCTGAAGTTCAAGGTTGTTGGCCCTTGGTTATGGAAGCAAGCAAAGATCAATGAAGAAAAGGCAAAACGAGAACTTCGCAGAAGACACAGTGACTGTTACTGGGTCGAAGTGAAAAAAAGAGCAGAAAAGACAGAGAGAAGTCCGAGAAGGCAAGTCGTTGGACGAGGAGATTGAGGATGACAAGTCAGCAAGGAAGAAGGACCGTGGACAATTCAACAAGCGGAAAAAGCCACCGTTAGATGCTTTGGAGCACCACGTGAGAAGGAAGGAAAGACAGGTTTGTGAAGCCCTGAAAACGCGGGTCAATTTTACCTAGGGTTTTGGTATCTAGGGTTTTGACACTTAGGCTTCAACCTAAGGATGTCGGTGAGCTATTGTAAAGTATAAATAAAGGTCAAGAGGACCTGGGTTGGGTTGGTAAGAAGATTGTTGGGATTGTGATTGTTATTGTTATTGAGTAAGAAGTACTATGAGAGAGAGAAGTGCTAAGAGTGAGAGCCTTATGGTATTGTAAGATCTTCAGCTAGGTGCGAAGATCAAGTCCTGCAGCTAGGTGCGCAGGAAGGAAAGAGATTGAGAGAAGAAGAGAGAAGATCTGTTGGCTAAGAGCGCAGATCAGAACTGCATGCTTCATATTAATATAGTATAAAGCACAGTTCTATGGACGTAGCCCTAGAGAGAGGGTGAACCACATATATCTTGTGTCGAGTATGATTGTTGCTCTGTTCTTTGTCATTGATATACTGTTATTGCATTGTTGTGTTAGATCAGATCTATAGTTGTGCAAAGTAGATCTAAGTTGATAAGTAATATATGCATGCTGTACTATTCTAGTATTAGATCCACTTGACATTTCCCTTGGTTGTAGACATCTTTGTCCTGCAAACCCCCCATAACTGCTTCGGGTGAGACTGCATTTGCTTCATAGGTGTAGCTGAAAGGGCTAGTAGTTAGGGCTTGTTGGTGTGCTCTTGGAACTGAACCCTGGGTTTGCCCCTGTGCCAACAAATGGTTCCATTACTGAGACAAGAATCTTCTTGAGGGAATGTCAAGGTGGTTTCCATCAAAGACAAAGATTCAAAAGTGGATAGAGGATCAGGAAAAGGACTTCGCTAAAGCCCAGAAAAAGAACCCTAATCTTAGTATAGAGGATTGGTTGGAGATACATATTTTTATTGATATACATGAGATATTCTTTGGAGGAATCCATCAGGAGCTATATGAGTGGTTAGCCAGGTTGGCAGATACCCAGTTTGAGGTCAGATCTAGACCTCCTGTAGTTTGGACGTTGGCGCTGATCAAGAAGGTCAAGAGAGTTGACAACACCATGTCAAGAACAGTAGATCACTGGTTTGATAGCACCATTGGAGGGTACATCACCGAGTTTGTTGTTAATAGAGTAGAGTCATATAACCAAGCTGAGAGATATTTCTTCAAGGGACCCAGAGGAAAATGTTTACATTTTTTGAAGTTGAGAATCAAGATGCTATTGCATGAGAAGAACATCTTGAAGATACAGTAGATCGATCACACTTAAAAAGGCTAATGTTCAGGAATTCAGACAGCGACAGTGACACATAGGTTGGACATATGTGCAGTGGGAGAGTGTTCAAAGAAGTTCATCTTGCGAACCTATTCAAGCAGAACTACGAAGACGAGGGTTTCTACAGTGGAGAAGAGGCAAATCTGACGGATGAAGAGCATTCAGAACCCGCTAGGGCAGAGGAAGAGGAAGCTGAAGAACTTCACCGGGAAAAGCCATAAACCTCAGGAACTGCACAGACTATTGAAGTAAGTACTATTAATAATCCTATTGGTTCAACAAAATTAAGCAATCAGAGTAATCAGAGTTACAAGACCGTTCATAGTACTATTACTAATAGTCCACCACATACTCAGACAGGAAACCTAGGAAGATCTATGGAAGATGAGATGAGACTCCCTATCTTTAGGGGAGATGGATATGAAGATCCTGATCAACACTGGTTTTTTTGTGAAGCCGTATCGAATATTAAAAATGTCACCGACGAAGCTTTTAAAAGAACCCAATTTAGTACTACCCTTCGAGATCGCACACTAAGTTGGTATATGAAGCTTGTCCAAGGACTTGCATAGCCTAAGCCGCTGAACGAAATCAAGAATGCATTGATTGCAGAGTTCAAGAAACCCAAGTCAGAGTCACAATGTATTACAGAGCTGAAAGAGATCAAGCAGAAGATAGTCGAACCTGTCTGGGAATTCGACCAGATATTCAAGACCTTAACAGGCCGATTGACTTTTCAGATCCCATATGAGCAGAACAAAGAGTGGTTCATTGCTGCCCTCTTACCACACATCAGAGTTCCTCTGATGCAACATAAGATTTCTTCGCAGGTTGAGGCACTCGAGATCGCCATGAAGTTAGAATCATCCCCTATGGGAGAATCCAACTTAGTTATGAGTCAGATCTTGAGTCAGCTAACTAGTTTATCTTTGCAGGTCGAAGATATCAAGAAAGATAGGGGAAAAGATAAAAGAGGAGACATCTAGTGTGTCAGATGCAAGTCAGAAGGCCATGAAAAGGAGCACTGCCCCCTATTTCATGAATACTTGGCCTCAGGAGCTCCGAGCCCTTTGAAGCAAGTCACCTTACCTTGGTGCGAAGTATTCCGAAATAAACATCGCCCCAGTGAGTGATATTACATGAAAAAATATGTTTAGAAACCCACAAATTTGTATTGCACGTTCTATAAATCCACGGGGCACGATGATAGGGATTGTAGGTCTTATGACCTTGTGCATGAAAGGTCAAGATACATATACAAAATTCAAAGTGAAGTACAACAAGAAGGAAACACTACGCAGTATAAATCCCCTGAGAGAGGAAACTTCAACCCTCGCGGTGGATTCAGAGGATGAGGGCGAGGAGGAGGTATGGGTCAAGGTTGAGGATAGATAATCTGCTACAACTACGCACAACCAGGACACCTCGCAAGGAACTTTCAAAATCCTTGCACTACTTGCAGCTACTACAACTCGTTTGAACATGTTATAGAAGATTGTCCTGTGTTGTTGGCTAAGCTTCAGGAAAGACGAGGACCTCAACAGAACCCACAAGTGCAACTAATATATGTCGAACCTCGTGGAGAAGACCCTAGAGTCATTGTTATAACCAGAGGAGGCGCTGCTACAGGAGAAGACAGACTGGCCCAAGGGAAGACTGCAGAGGACTGAGGAATTAGGAATGATGCAGAGAAGACCCAAACTTTTGATGCAAAGAAAGAAAGACAAATATTCGAAGAGGCAAGAAAAGAGTTCAAATAAGATCAAGGTTCTTCATCAAAGACACGACCAAAAGTAAGAGAATATGGAATGCCTCAGGCATTTGATCAGTCTGCTTCTCCAAGAGAAGGAAAAGAGGTAAGCAAGCTCATGGAATTTTTATATACTTACATTAAGTTGATTTAGGATGAAAGTGTTGTACAAGAGTTACATAATTTAATCAGACAGTATGAGCTAGGAAAGATAGACCCCTTACTGAATAGGGAAGTACACCAAATCTCTAAGAAGAGAAGGACAAATAAGGAGTTACACTTAAATGCTCAAATAAGAGAGTATGATATAGACTATGTGGCCCTCGACTTAGGGTCGGAGGTCAATGTCATGACGAAGCAAACTTGGGCACTGATGGGAAAAACTAAGCTGATCAATTCCCTTATCAGGCTCAGGATGGCTAATCAATAGGATGTAAGCCCCTTTGACAGAGTGGAACATGTCCCTGTGGACATCGACAGAGTAAGAACATTTTCATATTTTGAGGTAATTGAGATAGTTGATGACAACTGCCCTTACCCTGCGCTGTTAGGAATTGATTGAGCTTTCAATAATTCCACCGTGGTTGATTTAAAGAAAAGACGAATGACATTTGAAAGTGATGGACTTAGGGTCATTGCGCCTTTAGATCCAAATGAAGGTCAACGATACACATAACTCATCAGAGAGGAAGACCACACATATGAACTGGAAAACATATACAAACTAATAGCCAGACAACAATATTACATTAATCCTACGACGAATGGAAACCTAAGTTGACGAAGTGACAACGCATGTTCATCAGACTCAGAAGAAGCATTGGAGAACTGGCATAATAAAATGTATGAGGTATCTACAAGAAGATGTGCTAGATTAACCAAATAATTTCGCTGGATCGACACAACAGTAAGTAACTTACCCACCTTTGATGGTCTGAATCCTTTAGAAACCTTCTTTTCGGACTTTGAAGAAAGTGTACCAATGCAACAAAGATTGTTGGCAATGGATGAGGCCCTGAAAGCAACCCCAGGAAGATGGTGGGGGACACACAAAATCGATATTACAGACTGGATACAATGTCGTACCTTGATGATAGCGCGATTCTCAGCACAAGTAGAAGGCTGCGAAGTTCGGTACACAGGTCGAAGCTGCCCAAAGGACCATGTGCGAAGCTGTGAGGAAGCCTGGAGAAATGTTTCTCAAGAACAGTGGGCACACAAATTCATTAACACACTGGACACGACACCTATCAACTGGTACCTTCAAGCAAAGTTGTGCCTCATCACTACAGATTGGAAAGGTATGACTCAAAATTTTATAACCACCTTCTTATTTGAAAGTCAATATCCTTCAGTAGATCAAGCATTACGGATTGTGAGACATAACGTATTCAAGGAGGCATCTAGCCTTCCTCTGGAACAAGAAGATGACGAATGGACTACGCCTCTCTAGAAACTACAAGGCTGTTACAACACCAATACTGATGAAGACGATGATTTGAGGAAGGTGAACATCGCAGAAACAGAAGGCCAGAGAGATGTGGAAGGACTTGGATTTGAGATACCATTCATTGGACATCCCATCAAGATTAAAAAAGTCAATATTGGAACCAAGGAGACACCGAAGCTTACAAATGTCGAAGATTATTAGGATGTTGCTACCATTGACAAGATCACACGAGTATTGGGACTTGTTTCCGACCAAGTTCACTGATATGAAGGGCATCAAAGGGCCTATGGGAGAGATAAGGATCCCTTTGAAACCATATGCAAAACCAGTCAAACAAAGACCTTACATATTAAACCCTAAATATAAGGAGAAAGTGAAGATTGAGCTCGACAGAATGCTGTAAGTAAGGATTATAGAACCTGTCGAAGAATTAGAGTGGATAATCCCTATGGTGGTATAGGACAAAAAGACAGGAGAGATCAAGATCTGTGTAGATCTCAGGAAGATGAATGATGCATGTTTTCATGACCCCTTCCCTATTCCATTCACTAACGAAGTGTTAGATAATGTGGGAGGCCAAGAAGTATATTCTTTTACAGATGGATTTTCAGGATACCATCAGATCCAGATTGCCAAGGAAGATCGCCACAAGACCACCTTTGCAACAAAATGGGGGTCCTACCAGTATACAGTGATGCCATTTGGATTGAAGAATGCCCCAACCATCCTTTCCAGGGTGGTGCTCGAAGCATTCAAGGAGTTTCTGCATAAATTTCTAGAAGCCTATTTTGACGATTGAACTATTTTTTTTATTGAAAAATCATATTGAATGTCTAAGGATGATGTTGGATAAATGCAGGCAGTGTCAAATTGCATTGAATCTGAAGAAATGTATCTTCTTCTCACCATTCAGAGTGTTGTTAGGTCATATTGTATGCAAGAAGGGATTGCTGGTAGATCCCTCTAAAATTGCCATTATAGTTGATCTACCACCTCCTACTTCAGTCAAACAACTATGCACTGCGCTGGGACATACTGGGTATTATAGGAAGTTCATTAAGGGATATGCCCAGATTACAACACCCATGGAGAAGCTTCTGATTAAAGACTGTCAGTTTAGCTAGAAAAAAGAATGCCAACAGAGCTTCGACACACTGAAACAAAATATGGTCACTACGCCCATTCTGATTTTCCCAGATTGGACCAAGGAGTTTCATGTACATATTGATGCATCTTCTATTACATTGGGAGTTGTGTTAGCACAACCAGGAACAAGAGACATCGACCACCTGTTAGCTTTTGCTAGCAGGAAACTATCAACAATAGAGGTCAACTACACCACTACTGAGCGAGAAGGGTTAGCCATGGTGTATGCGCTGCAGAAATTTCACCACTACTTGTTGGGAGGGCACTTTAAAATGTTTACTGATCACTGCATGTTCGTATACCTTGTCAACAAACTAGTGTTGGGGGGAAGAATTTGCAGATGGATTCTACTCTTTCGGGAATATGATTTTGAGATCATAGTCAAGCCAGGAAGAATTAACAAGGGTACTGACCACTTGTCAAGGTTGGAACATGGCGAAGAACCGACCAGTCTGGAGGATGCATTGTCGGATGCACAACTGCTAGCAATTAGAAAGATTGATGGCCACTTTGCAGAAATAGTCCAGTTCATGTCAACAGGGATGGAACCTAGTGAGTATACAATCCCTCCGAAGAAACAGCTAGTAGTGCGTGTTGCAGACTTTTCACTTATAGCTGGAAAACTATACAAGATGGGACTTGATGAAATACTAAGAAGATGTGTTATGGAGGTAGAGAGACCATTGATCCTTGCAGAAGCTCGTGAGGGTATCGCAGGAGGACATTACATAGGGAAAGCAATTGTGCATAAGGTTCTGAGAGTTGGCCTTTGGTGGCATACCTTACACAAAGATGCTAAAGACTATTACAAGGCTTGCGATGTATGCCAAAGATTTGGAAAACCATCTAGAAGAGATGAAATGCCATTAGCACCACAACTGACCCTACATGCATTTGAGAACTGGGCCATTGACTTCGTGGGACCCATAAACCCACCAAGAAAGCGCACAGGAGCAAGGTACATCATCACTACGACATAATACTTGACCATATGGGCCAAATCTAGAGCAATTAAAGAGTGTAGTGCAACTACAGCTGTGCGCTTCATATTCGAGGACATCATAACCAGGTTTGGATGCCCAAAGATTCTTATGAGTGATCAAGGCACCCATTTCATAAATAAAATAGTTGAAGCCCTGACTGAGGAATTTGCAGTCCACCATCAGAAGAGCACGCCTTATTATCCACAAGCAAATGGGACAATGGAAGCATTCAACAAGATCTTGGAGACACCGCTAACGAAAATTTGCAGTGTGAACATGGATGACTAGGATTTAAGAGTACCAATAGTACTTTGGGCTTATAGAACCACTTGCAAGAAATTAACAATGCAGACCCCCTTCAAGTTGGTGTATGGTCTCGAAGCCGTTGTCCCAATGGAATACCTGGTGCCAAGCCTAAGAATTGATGCCTTTACAGATATGGAAGACATTGGCGCTGTTCAAGAGAGGCTTGCGTAGTTGGTCGAACTCGAAGAAGACAAATTTATTGCAGGATTCCACCAACAGGTATAGAAAGAAAGAGAGAAGGCCTATCATGACAGGCACATCAAGAGGAAGACATTCAAGCAAGGTGATCTAGTACTGGTATATGAAAGTAAGTTCATAAAGCATCCTGGGAAATTTAGAATGCATTGGCTTGGGCCATATGAGATTGCCTATGTTACAGAAGGAGGAGCTGCATAATTGAAAACTTTGAACGAAGAATGGAAGGAAGGATTAGTGAATGGGAGTCGACTGAAGTTGTACTATGACAACCAGCTGCCTTGCAGTTCTAAGTAAAAGCATGAAGAAAAGGGTCTAGGTACCAGGTGTAGTTGAAACTGGCTACCAGACATAGAAAAAAAAATAGTCTGCACAGGGAAGGAGAGGAGGCATAGAGCAGAAAGCAAAGGTTGCACTGCTTAGTCTGAATTTGCAGTAAAACAGAAGAATCAGATCTGAAGTGCCTTGGGATGAGTCACATGTGAGTGTTGGGGGCTTGTTGGACCTTGGTTATGGAAGAAAGCAAAGATCAAGGAAGAAAAGGCAAAATGAGAACTTTGCAGAAGACACAGTGACTGTTACTGGGTCGAAGTGAGAAAAAGATCAGAAAAGACGGAGCGAAGTCTGAGAAAGCAAGTCGTTGGATGAGGAGATTGAGGATGACAGGTCAGCAAGGAAGAAGGACCATGGACAACTCTACAAGCAGAAAAATCCATCGTTAGATGCTTTGGAGCATTGCATGAGAAGGAAGGAAAGACAAGCTGGCGAAGCCCTAAAAATGCGGGTCAAGTTGACCTATGGTTTTAGACACCTAGGGTTTTGGTATCTAGGGTTTTGACACTTAGGCTTCAGCCTAAGGATGTCGATGAGCTATTGTAAAGTATAAAAAAAGGTCAAGAGGACTTGGGTTGGGTCGGTAAGAAGATTGTTGGGATTGTGATTGTTATTGTTATTGAGTAAGAAGTACTGTGAAAGAGAGAAGTGCTAAGAGTGAGAGCCTTTTGGTATTGTAAGATCTTCAGCTGGGTGCGAAGATCAAGTCCTGCCGCTGGGTGTGCAAGAAGGAAAGAGATTGAGAGAAGAAGAGATACGATATGTTGGCTAAGAGCACAGATTAGAACTGTATGTTTCATATTAATATATTATAAAGCACAGTTATGTGGATGTAGCCCTAGAGAGAGGGTGAACCACGTATATCTTATGTCGAGTATGATTGTTTCTCTGCTCTTTGCCATTGATATACTGTTATTGCATTGTTGTGTTAGATTAGATATATAGTTGTGCGAAGTAGATCTAAGTTGATAAGTAATAAATGCATGTTGTACTGTTCTAGTATTAGATCCACTTGACATTTCCCTTGGTTGTAGACATCTCTGTCCTGCAAACCCCTTATAGCTGCTTCGGGTGAGATTGCATCTGCTTCGTAGGTGTAGCCGAAAGGGCCAGTAGTTAGGGCTTGTTGGTGCGCTCTCGGAGCTGAACCCTGGGTCGGCCCCTGTGCCAATAAAGGTCCTAAGAGCTTGTTATGGAAGAACTCAAGATGATCACTAGCAACATCAAAATTTTTCATAAAATTGTAGATGGACAAAGTATAAGACAAATTAATAATTGGAATTGAAGATAAAGTGAATACAATTGCTACAAATGTAAAGGGGCAATGCTACAAAATTCAAGATAAGTGCCACAAAATTCAAGAAGCGATGCTACATAATAAAAAGGGTCAATGATCCATCATCCTTATTCTTCAACATTATTCATCATCCTTATTCTCCACCAGTACCATTGTTGCACAATGAAGCCTCCAAGAAAACCTAGTATTGTCTATTGTTACAAAACTATGGTATTCCAATGCATTTTCTTTTCCTCAACTTAAAGATAATTAGAAGAAAAGTGCATGTTGAAGTCAATAAAGTTTCCTTTGCTTATGTGGTTGGCATTGAAGAAAAAATGTTTTCCTTAGGGCTTCATAAGAATATCATTCATGTAACCACTACTACCAAATAAAAATTTCATCCCACTTCTTTCCTCCACAAAGGCGTCTATAACTACTTGCTCCACCCACTCCTAAGCCACATAATAAAGTAACTCAACCTAGTTACAATGTTGAGCTACCTAGTTGTCCTATCTCCTTTCCAGTTTCAATTATTTTTTAATAAATATTATAAGGGTTCGTTGCTACCAATCCACCTAAAGTTTTGTTTCTACATGCCTACTACTAATCTTGTTCTAGCACACTTCCTTCAAGTTTGGCATCTAACAATGTGCTACAAATTCTGCAATATGTTTCTATTTTTAGTAACACTTCACAATAAGAAGCTCAGGTTCATCAACAAGAAAGAGGTCCATAACAACAAGAATTTCAGTTCCAAGGAAAATATTGGTGCTACTACACAAGAACCGACACCAATAATCCATATGGATTCCACAAAAGAACCAAATACAAGGGGATTATGCTGCTAAATAAGTTGGCATAAATAGCAAGGGAGAAGAAATAGGTGCCACCACAAAAGAACCAACACCTACAATCCCTAAGGTTTCTATACAAGAACCAACTTCAAAAGGCCCTATTGTTGCTACTCAAGAACCATCAGTAGAGGAAGCAACTGAAGAAACTTATTAGGAGGAATATATTACTACCCCACAAGAACCTATAGTGGAACAAGTTGTTGCAAAAGCAACCTTTCCTCAAGGATTCAATGAAGAAATATCAGAACTAGATGGAAATCATGTTGATAGTCCTTTACATAATTTTTAGGGGTAGTCTCTACAAAAACTCTTGCCATGGTAGCTTGTGCATAATATACTATAGAACCAATCAAGGAAACAAGGAAAAACAAACCCAATGTTTACTATATCCCTTGCTTCACGAGATGTAATATACATGTTACAAATGTCATGGAATTCTTAGGTAGATGAAGGTACGCTTCTTCTTTCTTATTGTTTTTCAGATTCGTTAAATGATATGGGTTTGTATTTGTAAATTCACTTAATCCTTTTTTTTAACTTCTATCCTACTTCCTCACCATTTGTCATTTTTGTAAGGATGGAAAAAATCTTCAGTTGAGGTGAGAAAATTGACCATGGATTTACCTATCATAACCATACTATAACCACCCATGTTCAATACATAACCTTCTCCATTCCATTTGTACCATGTCATCATTTTACTTTACTTCCACAATACAAATCCATTCCAACACACCCTCCTAAATATACAAGAAAGAAAAGAACTAGTTCTACTAATGATGTAGAAGTTGTTGAGGCAATTGGGTCAAGGAAAGATATTGATGCCACAACACAAAAAATGGAATAAGAAAACATTGATGCTTCTACAAAATAACCAACATCAATAATTCACTTTGTTGCTACAAAAGAACCAACAATACAAGGACCTACTACTACCACATAAGAACTTGCAACATGGAATGAAGAAGCAACACAAGCTATTGCATAAGCAGATCCTCTTCATGAGTACATTGAAGACATCCCTGAGAACGTGAAATATTTTGTTGACAACCCTTGTTGATGAAGACATGGAGTAGGCTACAATCGTTCTAGATGAAACCATGACAACACCCACAAAGAAACTCAACTTCATTCTTGTTCAAAGAAAATTGGGTTGCCTGTGTTATACATTGTGATGTGTAAATTTTTCTAAGAGGAAAACATAATTACAACAGTTACCTGTAAATTGCAAATTGTGGAAGCCTTGATACCCATTTCAAATTATCTCTCAATTGCCATTGCAAAGGCCTTAGAGAATCCATTATCAGCTAATGTTCTTTTCCCATGCTTGGCAAAGAAACAAAACTTGTGTTCTTTGTCAGCGGATAGATAATGCGTTTATAGAATTTATCTGACATAACCAATAACCCTAGGTGCTCTTTGCTCTGTCATTTGGGAAAAATCCACATTTATAGTTGATTTCATTGTCAGGTAAAATAAATGAATCTGGTGATATTCAAATGCCATTACCCTTCGAACCCTTGAGTTTACCCTGATGATTTTTGGCGTTCTATGGCACTGGGCACCTGGATGCTTGATTTCCCAATGAACCCAATTGACAACACCTACAGAGCATTCTCTTTCTTGCCCTTTTCTTTTCAAAACCCTAACAGGTCTGCAAAAACACTTTGTGTAACATTCTCCCTTAGCAATCACATGGATGCTGTCAATTCCTTGGCACTTGGAAGATTTTGGCTAACATCTTCCAGCTCTTTGGTGTAACCTGTGCGTGATGTAGAGGCTCAACAAGATCTCCTCGACACATTCGACCATCAAAATCCTTTGACCATGTCAACGAAATCGTGACCATTTCTGATTTCTATCCAACGGTCTGCATTCGATCTGGAATGAACTGCACCCTGTCGATTTCAATCATGGAAGACAAATTTCCTTACTATGCCACAACTAGGGTTTCCCTTCCTCACATCAAACCAGGTTAACACAATATTCCACGATGCAATCGATACTTCAAATTAACATCGATTGATTTATCTCGCAGCCCAGAGGTTATGCTCACCCCGCCTTTTAGATTATGGATCTATCTCACAGTGCAGAGGTTACGCTCACCAGTATGGATGGAAAGGCAATGATTACGCTCACCCGACCTTTCTATAGTCAGTGGGAGAGAGAGAGGCTAGTGAAAGAATCCCTTCTGTCCCGTTTAGGAGCAGTGGGCCACACCTCGCCATGGTTTCCAGGGTAGAAAGGGTTTGAGAGAGGGATTAACAAATATTTTATTATTATTGTTTAAAAATAGTTAATTAATAATAATAAAAAAATGGAAAAAAATAATAATGTTTTATTATTTATTAACAAATATTTTATTATTATTATTTAAAAATAGTTAATTAATAAATTAATTTTAAATTTTTTTAGGAAAAAATAAAAATAATAATGTTTTATTATTTATCAAAAGGGGGAAAAAATAAAATTGTATGACTCAATAATATAGAGGAATTAAATATCTCAAGGGGTTAATTACACCGAAGGTGTTATTTTAGGGGACGACATCATCTGTCGAGGACCATTAACAATCAACCAGGTGTCCTCTCTAATGAACAATGACAACTCACTAAATTTACATACTGCAAAATTGGAAGAAACTGTGTTATTGTTAATGAAATTGTTAAGTTCCAAAGACCTGAATAGATCTGAAGATAAATCTTAAAATAAACCCACAATATCAACAAGAAAAACTCAAACCATTCACCAAAATACTGAACACAAGAAATAGTCAAAACCCTTGAGGTAGGGTAACACCATATATTAATCCTTAAGGAAGGATAACACTCAAGCAATTCTTGATACATTCACAATATTCTTCACTATGTTTCATTACATTGCTTACACTTCTTTATATACCTATCTCTATCTCCTAGGAACCTTCTAGAGAGTTTTTTCACATTTATTACATCTAACTACCATAGTGGGCCTTTATTAATATAGTGGACCTAGTCCACCTTACATTGAATGACCACATTTTCATATATTAAATGAATTCCACTAATAATACATAACCACATTCCCATTGGGTACCTCTCGAGTCCCTAGGTACCCCATATTACCTCCCTAGGTATACTACATAAATCTTACCGTATAAGCTACGACATCTAATGGTGTACTTTTTATCCAATAGCACGAGCTCTCGTTCTTTTACGGTCTGTCCCGAGCTACACGATTGATTGACCCTCCCTCCTATTTTCAACAATTTTAGACACAGATTTATTACTGAGGTTTCTATGCTTTTATTGCTATGGCGGTGCATCTCCCACGCAAAAATCCTAGCGGTCGAACATGACGGTTGAGTGTAGCTGACTCATTTCTACATATTAAAGACATTATCCACCTGTTCCTATCTCCTCTTTGTTGTTCTTCCATCTATTTGTCCTTAACCTTATCTCCTCCTTTGTTGTCGGGATCAATATTATCTCCTCCTCCACCGTCACATCTCCTTTGCGGTCGGGATAAATCTTATCTGTTATTTCCTTCAATACAGAGAGAACCCACATTTGAGACATATTAAATTTGTTTGAAGCTTCTGTGGGCATCCCAAACATTCATAGTTGTTTTTTCACCATATTATTCTTGTCCTTTCAGATAGGCTATGGCATATTGCACAAAGAAAAACACATATATACATTACATACACAAACACACTCTTTCTTCCGATCAATCTGATACGAACATACATATGAAAGAGTCCTATAGGAAGATGACCATTATTTTTGTTTAAAGGAGGCAGATTCAATTTGCTAGCAAAGCTTTCAGTTGGCGTCTCAGGGGTCGACGAATACGTTGGATTTTCAGATCCCAATTGGGCAACTACGAGGAAGGAACTCTGTAGAAAAACACCAGTGAGTATCAAGAAAGGGTTCAAGGTTTTTGAAATCGAATCTTAGAATGACATCACGATGATGGACGTTGTAGCATCGATGGAGAACATGACCCTTGCATTACAATTTCAATCCCGTGACACTCACGTTCCTCTACACATGAGAGGCAGAGCGCTTCCTATTGTTGTTTAGGGGCCCTGATCTTATTCTTTTCCTCCCAATCACCATTCTACCCCCATACGAAAAGCTTAGAATAAGCTTCAACAAGAAAGACACTATAAATGGATGGGATTTTTGCAACAATTTCATCTCCTAATCAAGTATAAAAAAGGTACTACTAACAAGTTGGTGGACATGTTGTCATTGACCAATCGCACAAAATGGTAATAGCTTTGAGTACTTTTTTTCACATTGATCCTCTCACACACGATGCATATAAATAAGAATACACAGAAGATGAGGACTTCAAGGATATATTTCAACAGTTGCAAGGCCAAGCTCATGAAGAAGAAGGTGAGAACAAGGATTACTACTCCAATATGGGTTTCTATATATGTTTGAGGAAGCTCTACCCTTTGAAATCCAAAAGATGGCTAGTATGCATCTTATAAATGTGTGCGTGCTTTTTTAGGCAATGTAGTGGGTAGGTGTGGACCTATTTTAAACCCTGTCTTCATAAATATGAATCACATAACCTTCCATAATGCCCACTAATCTTGTGGACTCTCATTAATAAATGCATAGTGTTCATATGAAAACTACTTCTAGATTAGGGTTCTATTAAACTATATAAAGTGGTCATGGGGATTGATAGATCTATGACAAGCCTGGGGTCTGTGGAAAGTGTCCAACAAAGATTTGATGTAGTCTAGTGTGCCAACATATTCAACCTTCAAGAGAAATGAGGTCTCACTCAAGGCATGCATTATAGTTGCTGTATAATTCATGTGAAGAGCGTTAAGAATGTAGCGGGTGTGTTCATTTCCATTAATAACCCTTTAATCACATTCATCTAGATTAATAAAACTAAATGCATACAAATCAAAGATAATTATAAACACGTCATCCATATACATCACAAGCACATAGAAGTAAGTAGAATGATATTCCATTAAATTATCATACATCACATTACAACATACCACAGAGCTCTATATCAACTCTCTCCCAACTAACTGATTGAAATCTATTAACAAAACAGACTTTACATATTGATAGGCCTAATAAGTGGTTACAGAAGATTCAAGAATCTACTTAGGGAATCCACCAGCGATAACACACTTGTACACCAGGCTCTACGCCATTACAACTTGTGCATAGAGGGTCATCTTAGCTCATGCATAGAGAATATCTAGGACGACTCATCGGATGTTGTGTACTCATACATCTATGGATCTACATACTTGGGATTCTACAGATTCTTGTTATGTGTGGTACATCATCTATTGTACTGATATCTACCCTAGAACTTAGACAAAACTGGGAATAACAACTCTCCGACCACACCTTCTAACTCATCCCAAGTTGGTCCAGGTGTCCTAATGTTTGAAGATAGAATCCACCAAAAGGAATGCACACACTACTGCATCCTTGAACCAACTAAATTTTTCCCCAATCAATTTCCATCCTACTACAACTTTGTTGATTTTCTTGGCATGTGTTGTTGTTGCTCATCTACTTGTGTAGTTTCAACTACCACTTTAAGTCCCTTGTAACTAGCTTTCATCTTCCTGACTGCCATGGATTGTTTATGCTTGGTATGCCATCTCCCTAACTATATTCCTGATTTTCTTTTGTTCATATTCCAAGGCATCCTGTTGTAGTCCAAGTGTCTGTGCTTCTTCCATCTTTTCCTCAAAACCCATTTGTGTGGCCACCGCATAAGCTTCCTCATAATGTGTCTACACTTGGAAAATATCTTGTTGTACTCACTACTCTCATCCAGATACCATCTCATTTTCTCTCTGAAACTTAGCCCAAAGTGTCTGACACATCAGGTGCAACCATTCTAATCTTTTGATCTTCTAAGTGGCTTCCTTGAGTGTAGTTTTGATTATAAACTCTCTCCATTTCCTACAACTCTCTTCCTCCAAAGATAATTTCCTAGCCACTTCTTGTCATTTGTCCTCTTCCCTTCTGGCTTCCGCATTGGTTGGTGAATCTAGTAGACTTTTTCTTCTTTCTATGATTCCACAAATAGTCGGCGTAACCTTAGTTATAATTCTACATTCCTGTTGTGTGGGAACCAATGCTTCCAGGTGGTGATGAATCACTTTTGTGAAGTAGGTTGATAGTTCCTCATGGGCCCGTGCAACTTGTGCATGCACCTTTGATTCTCTTTCAAGTGCCTCCTTTGCTTTATTTCTCATCCAGTCCAGTCTTGCAGCGATATCTTCAGCCTCCTTGACTCCTTCCTCCACTGTTCTTTCACTATCTGTGCCTACTCCACCTGAACCCTGAGGGTATTTTTTTTCTACTTCCAAACCGTCCACCTGTTCCTCTAGCTACATGAATTGAAGTTGCAATGCCTTGATGCAATATTCTTAGATTTGGTACACGTCCCCCATCTCTATCGATGACTCTATAATGAGCTTCAACAAGGAGGCACTACTAGATATGGGCGGATTATTCCACAAAAAAATTTCACGCTTCCACTAGTTTTATCATTTTTTTAAATAGGGTGGGATTTTCGTCGATATTGCCACTCAAGTTCGTCGTAATATCCATGAAAATATTAATTTAACATAGTCTGGATTTTCGTCACTATAGCGACAAACTTTTGTGGCAATAGTGACGAAAATTTTGCCTATCTCATTGGTCGGTGTTAACGGCTAGTTGACTATTTTATCTATATATGCGTGACTTTAAGAGACTTTGCAACACAATTTCTATAGTTGCGACACTGTTATTGGATTTTGTTTGAGCTGTTTATTTTTCCCGTCACCCTCCGGTTGAACAAATCCAATTCTCGATCTGCATAGCTCGGATTTTGAACTTGCAAGGTTAGTATGTTATTTTTTATTGATGTACTCATTTAACTTGTAATTTTTTTTTCAAATGTCCAATTTGCATTTAGCTTGTTTTTTCCTTTATAATATATTATAATATGTGTAGTACCATATTTCATGTCTTTGGTTTTAATTGGATCTAGTTAGTATATTCTATGGAAAAGGGTATGTGGATTCCATAATATTCTAGGTTTATGTAATCCACATACCCTTTTCCCTTCAATTGTAGCTATAATCTCTCTCTCTTTTCATTCATAAAGATGTGGAATTGCTCTTGAAACTCAACCCTGATCGGTGAAATGATAGTAATTGATTGCTATATTCCCTGCTTTAGCAGGGACTAATAAGATACATAAACACTAACCCTAAACTTATGTTAGGTATATATGTCGTTATTATATATAAAAACCATTTGTACACATGTGACCTTATTATAAAGATGTTATCTATGTCGTCATGATGTTGATCCTCTACACATATGATCACCTTATTATAAAGATGTTGACCTTATTATAAATATGTAGGTCACTGTAAATAAACATATCATAATCAAAAGGAGTAGCCAAAATATAAAAAATTGACAACTTAATGTTTGGTATGGTGTAGGTAAGACAATTACTTGTCAGGACAAGGATTTGTCACAATGAATGAAAATGACAGGAAGCTTGCTCGGTTAAGAGCGACAATGGAGGCAAGGGGTGATGGAAAATGTTATTTTCCTTGCTATGATTGTAGAGGCTTGAAAAATAGAAGACTTTTAATAACAACAGCCCAAAGACATTGTAGGGAGAAGGGGCATGCTGAAGGGAGTTATGAATATCATCCCTTGGTAAGAGGATTCAATATTTAATGTATTCTCTGTAATAATTAGTATGTCATGAATTTTAGTAATATTTCTTATCAGGATTTTTATATTTTCTATACACACTAACTTTTCTATGTTGTTTTTAAATATATAGACGATGCCCCAAAGTGTCGACCTCCAGAGAGTTATTTGCCAAGTACTAGCAAAAATACTACTTTACATGGAGATGAACTTTGAGATCATAATATTGAAGTTGTTGATCAAGTTATTAATGATGTCATAATATTGAAGTTGTTAATCAAGTTATTAATGATGATATGGATGGAGATAACGCTTAGTGATTCAAATCAGGAAGATGAGATACATAGATTGATCCAAGACACATTTGCTCCAATGGATGAGGACAACCAAGATGATAGTCATGATGTTGATCCTCTACTCGAGAAGTCACGTCAACATCTTTATGAAGGCTCAACAACAAATCTTTTATTTGCTATATTGTTGTTGGTGAACCTGAAGGTTTTGAATGGTTTATCAAACACATGTCTCACACAGATACTAAGGTATTTAATTTGACGTTAATTACTTATGCCTGCATGTTCACAAATACTTAAAAGGTTCAATTTTTTCCTATATTGCTATTGTTTTCTAATTTTTAAATTAGTATATTGGATGATATATTGATGATTAATATTGTTTACATTGACTTATTGTTTAGAATTTTGTAGATTGTTAGGTGATGTTCTATTACCGACGTCAAATATTTTACCATGCACATATCGAGAAATATCCCTGATTATGAAAGAAATTGGAATGGACTATGAGGCTATTGATGCATGTCCTAATGATCATATCATATATTATGGAAAATATGCATTAGAAAATGAATGCCCACAATGTCAAATAAGTAGATATCGAATCGATAAAGTGTCAAAGAAGGTGTCTCGCAAAATTCTTCGTTATATTCCAATAATTCCACGTTTCTAGTGTTTGTTCAAGTGCCAAAGTATAGCATAGTTTATGGATCTCCATGCAAAGAACAAAAGTTGAGACGATGTTCTTCGAATGCCTGCAGATGGTTTTGCATTGAACTAAATCGAAGAAAAGTGGTCAATTTTTAAAGAAGAACCTCGCAATGTTAGACTTTCGTTGGCAGCTAATGGTGTCAATCCATTTGGAGAGCTTCGTTCTACGTACTCAGTGTGGCTTGTTTTTGTTATAAACAATAACCTTCCTCCTGGGATGTCGATCAAGAGAGAGCACACAATGTTGGCAATGATTGTTCCAGGTATTTAATTATCTTTTATTTTCTTTAAAGCATGACAAAATATTTCATTTATTTGTTTCGTGCATGGTAATTATTTCTTTTATATATCATGACATCTAGATAAGTATAATTAATCATGTTGTAGGTTGAACCAATCAGGTAGGTACCAGGTTAAAGATATGAACGTATATATTGAGCCTCTCATTGATGAGTTGTTGAAGTTATGGGTTGGCGTCACTATGTATGACATCTCTAGACCAATAGGGCAAAGACGTTTTCAATTCCATAGAATACTATCATGGACAATTCATGATACTCCTGAGTTAACACATTTTTGTGGTATATTGTTACTTTATTTTTGTGATTTAATATTATATATCTTTTTTGAAAACATCATGCATTATTTTAAATTGTAACTCTAATTTGACACTACATTTATTCATATATCTTGTAGGCCTCCAAACAAAGGGTAAATTTACATGCCCAGTTTGTGGTCCTAGGATAAAATCTCGTCGTTCAAGGAGTTTAGCAAAGGAAGTGTTTGATGAGTATAGGCACTTTCTGCCTAAGAACCATAGTTATTGAACTACAGAAAAAGCAAAGTTCAATGGTAAAGAAGAAAACGAAAAAAAACCACGAAGAATGACACCTCGCCTATGGAAGTTGGAATATATTAGAAATCATCAAGGTATGCAAATTATTTATGTATGACCTATTATATAAATCTCTGGTTAATTTCATTAGTATTAATTTCATTTTGTCCCATTAATTAGTGTTAATTTCAATTTGTTGATGTTTCATGAATGTCGTTAAGTGATGAATGGGCTTCCACGAGGAATGAAAAGTTACCCGATGCAATCCAGTAGATTGCCATACTACGAGCACCTACAAATAGTTCATTTGTTTGATACAATGCATATAGGGAAGAACATAACATAATTGTTATGGCAAATATTAGATGGAAGGACTGACAAAGAGAGAATTGAAAAGATTTGTTGTGACATCTGAGAAGCTAATCACGCCTTGCAAAGTGTTATTATTAATTCTAATGGCGATGGCCGTGAACAAAATACTAGTCTTCCTTGGTTATTGATGGAGCAACAGAGCAATATTGTAAAAGAGGTCATTCGAAAAATTAGGTTTTCGACGGGGTTTTCGTCGAACATACAAAATATCTTAACTAAAAAAGGTGATTTTGGCGGTGTTAAAACACATGACTGACATACATTCATTAAGGTAATTAGTAGGTTATAATATATTTGCTTATTGGTACGCATTTTTTGGAAACAAATAATAATTATTTGTTTTTTGTTACAATATGTTCTACCTTTATCTCTCCCAGACGACTTTGACAATAACATAAAACAAATTATTTATGTACTTGGAAAATGCATGAGGTAAGTATTGTTTTATAAGGAAAATGTACTTCTTATGTGGTTTGTATTGGAACTTATTGACATATTATCTTTTATTTGCAAATTTATGTATGCCTTGATATTATTTTATTGCATCGACATTTGTAGGTGGCTATTATCAAAAGAAATCCATAAAGAAGATATAAGGTATTGGAAGAGAGAAATTCCCCAACTAATGTGTCAAATGCAACAATATATACCTCCAACATTTTTCAATGCATAAGAACACTACCTCATACACCAAGTTGAGGAGATTGAATTATGTGGATGGTGGAGAGGCAATTGAAGTCACTGAAGGCTTTTGTTAGACAAAGAGTGCATACGAAGGGTTCTATGGTTGAGGGATATATGGTATATCAATGCATGGTGTATATTAGTCAATATCTACATAAATTAGCAGAAAATATGAATGTGCCTCACATTTGGCATCTCGAATCCATCAACAAATTTGAAGGGGAGGTCCTATTGGGGAAAGGTAAAATGAGGACTGGGAAAGGTAATTATTAGATGTTGACGTAGATTTAATATATTACACATCTATTAAATCATTCATTTATTAAAAATAATTAATTAATGATATTAAATTGTTATGCTATCATATAGTTGCTCGAGAGTGGGGTGCTTTACATTTATACATTGCAAACAACCTTGATTGGATGGAGCATTGGATAGAATATACTGAAGAATACTTTAGTAGGTTATCATGGGAAGGGGTGAGTAAGATGATTAAAACAATGCATCGTCATCAAGATCAATTTCTTGATCTTACATCAAGGGAAGTTGATTTAGCTTCTTGTTTAAAAGATAAACAGGAAAGTTAAATTTGTTACCCACATTTTCCTAGTTTTTTCCCAATTTTTCATTGTATTTCATTTGTTTAATTATTGAAATATATATTTAGTAAGTCCTATATGAGGATTATTAATTCAAAATTTATTTTTTACTTGTTTTCCATGTTGCGGTTGAAACATCACAAGGCTATGTGGTGTAATGGTCGTAAATTTCGTATCAAAATGTTGGATGATAAGATGAAAACCTCAGATTGTGGGATAACTGCAATGTTTAAGGTCACCAACATTTCC
>SNQJ01S0096286.1:0-31635 GCA_010110895.2 Picea sitchensis
CGACCTCCCCTTACCAGTGTTGGTTTCTTTCCAGTAAGTACCAAGTTGTAGCCCACTATTGCTCTAGTTTGGATCCAGGTCATCTCTGTTTTAGGGTGATCAATCTTAATTGTATGAGCTTCCTATTTTCTCCAAGGAAACCTCTCTCTTCTCTTCCACCCATGCCCATGAACACCTCCATTTGCCACATAGTCCCTTTGTGTACCTGTTGCTCACACGTTCCTTCTCAGGTCCATGATATTCTTAAGCTCCTTCGTGCTCTATTCTCTGATGCCACTCTTGGTGACTAACAATTCACATTCTCTGTTGTTTGTCTCTATGCATGTTTTAGATATCCCTTTTCATCTCATGTGTCATACTCTCTTCTATCTATCTTTGGTGGTGTTTTTCCACCTTTGGCCTCTTCCTCGACCAATCCTCTCGGGAATCTGGTGGCTTCCTCCAGTTGTAACCTGCATACTATGGTTCCCATCCTAAAGGGGTAAGTTCGTGGTGTCCTATCCAAGTCTGGTCATCTCAATTGACCCTTTCATTCTTCAAGAGACCCAAAAATTGCCAGTAGTTAATAACCGCCTCAACTAATAATATTACCTTCCATTATTGGTCATGTGGTTCCCTACTAATATAGGTACGTTGGTAGGTGTATGTTCATGTTGTGTAAGCAGAAGCTAGCCTGCTAAGAAAGATTCATGTTTTCTTCACAAAAACATCTCATCTCCACCTCACCAACCCACTTCATTAGTCCCTGCTTCATCAATTCCCAATTGTGTATCATGGCCAATACTTTCAAGGTCGTTCCCTATAATGTCCATGATTCGGACCCTTTGTAATGGTAAATATAGGCTGGTGAGTCATTGCTACTAATGGTTCATGTAATGTATATATAGGTTGGTGAGTCGTTGGCACCTATTTTTGGTTTTGTGTGCATCTAAGTAGGTGTGTGAAGAGGCGTTATCGAAGACAGGATGTGCACATTTTATGTGTTGCATGCACCTGGGTAAGTGCGTACATTGCACCATGTTGCATGCACTTGGGTAAGTGTGTTGTAATGACCTAGAATTTCATGGAGTTGAGTTATAAATGTGTGTGTGTGTGTGTTTGTGTGTGTGTGTGTGTGTGTAACTCTATATGTATTGAGGTCGGGGATCCTGTGTGAGTATGAGGCTGGTGAGTCAGGATGCAAACAGGTCAGTGCGCATATCCATGTAATTATACTCAGTTATTAATATAATATTGCATCACTGCGTGCAAACAGACTCAAATGAAAAGAGATGGGGGAATTACTCCACCGGAAAATGGAAAAGGGGGTAAGACGTAAGTCTTGGGGAATATTTTATAATATTTCTGGAAAAGTGTAATATTGGATAATTATTTTATACTAAGTTTTTGATGGTAGGAAGCGGGTCACCAGGTGGCTTAAAGCTACTTCTAAAGGTGACAACTTTCAATTGGAAGGCATTCAGTATATATTGATGGACTTAGTGTATTTTGGGGGGGTCATGCATTATTAGAAGGAGGCATGTTTCAAGCTCTCGTGAGCATAAGGGGGTCGGATTGTATGGAAAATTCGATTATTACCTTATCTGCAGCGAGAATCTTGTAAGGAGTTGTGGGGTTGTAACCAATGTTTTGGTTGTTGAGGAGGTGATTTGTTAGGCCCGTGAGAAATCTCTCTAGGTGAGATATTGGTTGTTGAGGAAGTAGGTTGTCAAACTCATGAGAATACTCTCCAAGTGGGAGTTTTGCTGAGAATTGTTCCTTGGTTTGTTGGGAATTAGATGCAGGGATTGGAGACTTCTTGCCCAGCCTATTGTTGGTAACCCTGGAAGAGAAGTGGGGCAGCCAAAGGAATATTGAGTAGAGAAGGGGCACACTTCCTTGGGTGTGATAGGTGCATGGGGAATGAGGGACTTTAGGCTAGTTGCAACAATGAACACTTAGGGTAGAGAAATTATGTAGAGAATCAGACGTTATCTTGTCACTAGAATTCCTTTTTCCCTGGTGGAGTAATCCCTAGATCGTGGGTGACGTGTTTCTGAAATTATATGAGCAAAAAAGTCTATGGTTTGGAGGAACGTCTGAGTTATGTGCGCAGTTGGTGATTTTCATAAAAGATAAGTGTTCTTTGTGTCCTCATCCTGTTTAATGTGTGCTTATTTATCTATGCATGTTATGGGTTAATTATTGTATTTTATCACATATAAGTAATTGTTGTTATTTTTTCTAATGCTACTTGTACATGTAAGTATGGTGATTATAGTTTGTACTTGTAGTTTTGCATGGATATGATAGTCATTGATATTTTTTCTTGTTAAGTTAATATTTTAATTTTGGTTATGAGTCTTCAAAAGAGGATTGAATGGTTCGGTGCACAGGAAAGTAACTTGTGTGCATCAAGAATATGGAATTCATATCTATGCGTACATGAAATTATATTCCACACACATGGAAATAAAAAATGGTGTGCGTCGCCAGGATGGTTGTCTGCACTGTTGTGTTGTGTGAGTAGTATGTCGGTGCACATAGTTATCTGAGTTATTTTGAATGCTTAAAGTTTTGTTACAAGGAGAAAGTTGCTTCATTTGTTTTAAGTTGTGTGGCGTGACTCGGTTTTGGGATGAGCACGTTACTACAAGTGATTTTACGCAGACTTGTGAATAGAATAGAATCTACGCAGTGGACTTTTGGAGTAAAATTTTTTAGTAATAAGTTGGATGATGTTACATTGTGTTTTCAGAGCAATGTCAAAGCATATTATGTATTAGCATGGACCATCCTAGGTTTCTAGGGATGTTACATTCTGGTATCAGAGCTATTGGTTCAACACTAGACTTGTATGGGACAGGTTCAACAAAAGTTGCAAAGCTCCAGTTTCAACACTGAGCTTGCATGGGATGAATTTTGAATTTCGGTGTGGCATTGGTGCGCATTAAGTAATAATGCACAGGTGTGTGCACTAAATTCTTGATATTGTGTAGTGCGGTACTGGATTTGCATTGTAAACAATGGTGTGTGTGTGTGCGAACTAAAGGTTTGGGACTGCACAGTTGTGATGCATGTGCATTACTGATACACGATGTACAAGTCGAAATTTGACATCGTACATTGTTGTGTGTGGAGTATCAGTACACACATGGGCTTCAAAATGAAGGTTTCTAGGAAGATGGTGCAAAGTTTTCATGAAGTTGCTTCATGACTTCATCTAATAAATCTTGTTGTATGCATATTTTGCATAATTATCAACAATTAGAATGGGACAAAGTCAGTGCAGAAGGTCAAAAAAACATGGAATATGCACAGAGGACTTACAGTCCTGATGATGAATTTGGGGATCTATATTTTCGTTTGGCGCTGTTGGTACAAAATCCAAGGAAAAGCGCATGAATTTACCTAAAACCATAAAGAGATTTCAAAAAGATGTTCAAATCTATAAAGTTGATAATGAAATGCCTATGAGAGCCAAGGAGTAGAAAGATGACTTCAATGTCAGATTGATGCAAAGCTTGGATAGAATAGAAAAGAAAATTGATGAAGAGACAGATTCGAGTAGGTCAAGAAGTCATAGATCTCACAATGAGAAAAGAAGAGAAGCAATAAGTGTTGGCAGGCATCAACCCCACTTTTTGAAGCATTATTTCAGGAAAGAACGCAGTAGCTCGATTCCATCTCCTATCATAAATCATAAGAGAAAGACTGAGGTGGATGACCTACAGGGAGAAATGAATAAGATCAAGCCTCCTGCCTTTGATGGGGAGCACAAGAAGGATGAACATGTGGAGACATGGTTGTTGGGTATGAGGAAGTACTTCCAACTACATAAATATTCAGTGCAGGTAGAAGGGAGAATTGATATCTATCATTTAAAAGGAAAGGCATCAATGTGGTGGGATCAGTATGTACAAGTGCAGCACATTGATGAGAATAAAGTGACTTGGAGGGAGTTCAAGAGGTATTTCCAAAAGAAATATTTAACCAAGCGCTACTATAATAGGAAAATGAAAGAGTTATTCAAACTCAAGCTTGGGAGTATGACGATATATGAGTATGAAATAAAATTCTTAGAGTTGTTGAAGTATGTTGCATTCATCAAGGATGAGAAATTTAAAATTCAGAGGTACTTGAGTGGGTTTCCCTCATTTATCAGTGACAAGATATAGTATGATGACCCTAAGACATTGGAAGAAACCATAAGATGCACTAAGTGTCTTTATGAGTAGCAAAGGGGAAGACCGGATTTCCAAAAGGATTGGGAAGCCAAGATGAAAAGTAAAGTGGAATAGAGGAAGAAGGGGGATAAGCCACCATTTTTCAGAAATATTGTACAAGGACAAACAACTCTCTAGGAGCCTAGAGTGTCAGAAACAGTGGGACAAAAGTCATGGAAACAACCTATGCAGTGTTAGGGTTGTGGTGGAAATCATATGCGCTACGATTTCCCTCAAAGAGATGATAAAGAGAGGATTGGAAACAATGCACAACAAGTTGCAATAGTTGAGGACATGGGTAGAAATATGTCAAGTATCATGCCGTGTTGGATAAAAAGTAGGTTGAGTTTCAATCGCACATGATTGAGGTGGAAGTGTAACACCCCAAGGTTGAGCCCTTGCTGAATTGTAATTATGTTTATAGGCTGGTGAGCCAAGTCTTTATAAGTTGAAGACTTATATGTTTATTAGGCCAGAAAGCCTAGATGCTTAAGGCCATGAGCTTGATTTTTGTATATGTAAATGCACATATCATTAATAAAATTACATTGTTGTGTGTAGACTAACCACGAAGAAAGAGTATGGGGGACTAAGCTCCACTAAGTAGGGTAAGGGAGGGGGCTAAGTGTCTAGGCCTAGGGGCTAAGCTAGGGGGATTACCTCTAAGGGAATAATATTTTATTATTATTTCCTAAAGTCTAAGTTGGACATGATCGGTGTTGTCCTAAGTTCCTGGAAAGGGAATGAGTGCCAAGTGGAACTCATGCAGCTACAGGAATACAGGTGTCAACCTAGGCACATGTAGTTAAATCTGGGAAAGCCAACTCGTTGGGGGTTCGCTTCCCATTCTGGAGTTTCTCCCCATCCTTGTGTATGGACCAGTCTTGAGTTTCCTCATGACCCTTACGATTCTTTGGAAGTCTGTCACCCTTCCCAATTCATCCAGGGATTCATGTTGTGAGCCATCCTCTTCATCTTCAACCTCTGCATCATTCGTGTGCCTCTGAATCCAGTAAACCCATGAAGTTGACCCATGATTTCTTGTGAAGCACAATGCACCTGTACCTTGCCTGAGTCGTGTTTTTCCTTAAGGGTTTGTTGTTTCCACCATCACCTGAGCTATACCAAGCCTTGTTGTTTCCATCACCCTTACTGGAGTTGACTTAGAAGCAGGACTGAAGAAGCAGGTTGTCAAGCATGTGGTTTGAAGAGGCAGGTTGTCAGTCCCGTGGATTGAAGAATCAAGTTGTTAGGCCTACAAACAACTCTCTTCAGATGAGAGAGGTTGTTGGGGAAGTTATTTTTCAGAGGGAGCCCAACTACATCTATAGTGCTCTGAGAATTCATGTTCGGTTTATTGTTGAATCCCTAGAAGGGAAGTGGGGCAGTCGAAGGACTGTTGAGCAGAGAAGGGGCACACTTCCTATGGGTGGGACAGACATGTGGGGAATGAGAGGTTGTAGTTTGTTAGTGTGAGCTGGCCCTGGGAGATAATCCTTCTTGTTGATTGTGTGATTTTCTTGTTGCCCTTTCCAATCCTAGGAATCCCTTTCCCGGTGGATTTTAGTCCCAGCTCGGGGGTGACCCACTTCTGAGCATGATGAGAAGTGTGGTATAAGGTTGGGAGGTTCGTGGAAGGTTTGCATGCAGTTTGGTCATCATCTATTGAAAGATAAGTGTCAAATATCTGTTATGTGTTATAACTTGATGAGTAATGCATGGATATATCATCTATGTAATGCATGGATATATCAGAAATAAGTGAAATGTCCAAGAAGTGGTGTTTCCTGACCTATTGGTTGTTGGGGACGTCATAGGAAGGTAAGATTAATGACCAACCCATTGTTAGTTTAATTGACTCAGGAGCTAGTCATAGTTATCTAGATACTAAAATGGTGGAAAGATTCCAATTGTCGAGAAGCAAGTTAGGAAAACCTTGGTTGGTGTAGTTAGATATAAGAGAAAAAAGGAAAATTAATAAGATGGTTAAGGTATGTCGAATGGAAATGAATGGATTGCGCATAAAGGATGATTTGAATATTATACCTTTGGGCTTGTATGATTTCCAGACGAGCATCATGTTGTCTTGGATTGTTACAATAAGGCATTTAATTGCCTGGATGAGAAAGGAAACTTGAGAATAGTTCAAGGAATTCTGAGAGTTGTGACTATCAGGGAAGTTTCATCTTTCAATTTGAAGAAAAGTTATAGGAAAGAATGTCAAGTATTTGCATCACACATGGAAGAGGCACCTATGGATAAAGTGTCAAGTGTGGAATATTGTGCAATACTAAAGGAATTCGACGATGTCTTTAAAGTGATATTGGTATTTCCACCGAAAAGAGATATCAACTTCTCTATAAATATGATGTCGGGAGCAGCCCCTCTATCCAAGACTCCTTATAGGATGAGTACGCCAGAGTTGGAGGAGTTGCAGATGCAACTTGAAGAGCTTCTAAAGAAGGGTATATACACCCAAGTGTGTCACCTTGGGGTGCATCAATTCTATTTTTGAAGAAGAAGGTGTTAATATTATGGTAGTTGTGAGAGGTATTAACCTCCACGTGTAATCTTTGACAAAAATAGAATATTTTGGGAAGCAAGAGAAACCCTAAAACGTTGGATAATAACCCTAGAAGATAAGTCAGCTCAAGAGAATATTTAATATTGAGTTATTAGCCTCCAAAAAGAGAAGTCAGCCTAGTCAAGTGAGATAGAGCAGTATAAATAGAGGTTGTTAGAGCTCATTTGACACTCACTCACTCACAACTGCATAAGACTAGTGGTGTGCAAGTTTGGAGAGGGAGTACAACTACTGCAATTGGGATTTTGGTTTTTGGTTGGAATTTCTCTTGGTTATGGTTTGAACTTTTTCCTTGGTCTTTGGTTATTCTTGCTTGGTGTGCTAGCCTTGGAGAAAGGTGCACTACCTTGGTTGGCTATTGGTCTACTTCCAGAATTATTCTTTGTGTCAAGGTTAAGGTGCTCAGGGGTGGCCTTTGTTCCTATGGTTGGGTGACAATATTGTTATATTGTCTATGGAAAAACAAGCACATCTATTTATTTCTAATAGGTTATTCACCCACACTATCTTTAGACACTCTAATCACTGGAAGATAGATTGGGAAGTTATTTGTTAAGCTCGTTATGGCACCAGTTACAGTTGCAGCTAGGTTTTATGCTTATGCAGCTGCAATAAACCCTAACCCTTGTGTTTAAGAACTTATGATGAAGCATTTTACTTCATTCCTTGAGATCCTAGTGCGCTTTATCCTAGCAGGCCTCTTGGTACCCTCAGCTAGAAAAAGTGTCAGGTTCAAATTTTTGTTCAAAGTCAAAGTTTGCTAGTCAAAGTCAAAGGTTGACTGGTACAAGTCAAAGTCAAAGGTTGACTTCTAGTCAAATTAATTATGTGATCAAAGTTGAAATTTTAGAGTTCATGGCTTGTTCTAATCATTGAATCTAAACTCTTCTTGTCAAGATGGTATCTAGTTTCAAATTGGAAGACAAGTTGGACAATGCTACAAGACTTCAAAGGTATGCACTTGTGTATGTTATCCAAGTTATATCATCTATAAAAATGTGAGTGTGTTTGCAAGAAAAGTATTAGATACCTATTCCAAGCTGTAATCTTGGATTTATTGCATTCAAAGGAACACGCGTACCCTCCATAGTAGTTGAGGCTTCAGGTTCCAGGTTTGATTAAATTGTTAAGCTTCAAATTTATGTATATCAAGGGTGATAGTTGTTACATTATAAATTGTGAAAGGAGTCTTTGAAAGATTCTATTATTTCTAGGTGCAATGAATTCTCGACTGCATATGAATACTATTGATATAGATTCGTATTGTACTTTTTCGCAAGTTGAACTAACATCTCCTCTAGATAGATATTTCTTGTTTTCTCTTGTTGTTCTTGTTCCGGGAAGGTACCCTTGTGAATTATGTTTGAAGAACAATCCTTGCAGAAGCTTTCATAGAAGAAGTTTATAAGGATGACACAACTTTTAGATGGGAAGAATTCATAACAGATAGAAACAAACTTAAAGAGAATCAAAGGATTTGGACTTGAAGGATGTCATAAATAAAAAGAAAACCAAAAAAAGCTTGTGACACTTTGTAGAAATCAAAGAGAGATGCAGCAGACGGAAGCATGGACTCTCTCAGATGGAGGGAGTTGATCACATAAATCCAAAAGAAGAGCATGCATATTTCTCATTCAGGAATGAAGCTAGGATTAGGAGGGAGCTAATCCCCAATGATATGATCCATTGAAGAAGAATATGTAAAGACTATGAAGTATCTTTAATTGGAAGTAGCAGCCATGATAAGAAGCACATGTTCATTTTGACTCTAGAAGAAGTCTTCTTCGAAAAGAAGCCTTGAATATCCTTGGTTATCCATCTACATTTATGTTCCTATGGAGGAGGGTTGGAGCCTTCAGGAAATAAGGGCATGTAATATATATAATATTACATGGACTCCAACATTGAAGAAAAACATGAGGAAAAACATGAAGATTCCAAGAAAGAAAGAAAAGTCAGAACAACCAATTAAACTAGTTTGAACCCACTGGAAGCAGTCAAGCAGAAGGAACGGAAGGAAGTTGTGGTGAAGAACAATTTATGTGAGAAATTGTGAAAAGGACTTAAGAATTGATAGATACAAGGTGAGACTCAGGGCTATAGGGTTCTCCTAGTAGGAGGGAGAAGACTACGATGAAAAATTGTTCTAGTAACCAGATATACCTCTACCTAAGCCATTATATCTCCTGCAATATCCATGGGTTGGATTTTACATCAGATGGATGTAAAGATTGTTCTTCTCAATAGAGTAATTGAAGAAGAAGTGTATGTAGAGAAACCTCAAGGTTTTGAGGTATACCAGAAAGAGACCCTTGTATGCAAATGGAAGAAGACCTTGTATTGATTCAAGAAAACTTGATGCAGAGCCTCTCATGTATAGAAGAAGCATGGTGAAAACTTCCTATGATGGAGGTAGTCTATTGAAATGGTTCTTCAGAAGTATGGGATGATTGATTGCAAATCCATAGCAAACTCCCATGATGATAGATCTAAAAAACGTTGAGAGACTCTAATCCAGTAGACCCGTCTATGTATCAACAATTGATTGGCTCGTTAATGTACTTGGAGAATACTCAGTCAGATACTTTCTTTGTAGGTCGTTTGAGTTATGACATACAGCTGCATGGATTTATTGATTCAGATTGGGTAGGGAGTGTAGTTGACAGAAGAAGTGCTACTTGGATATGTTTTGGTTTAAGATTTTCCACGATGTCATGGGCTAGTAGGAAATAGAAGTTTGTTGCACTCAGCACTGCAGAATCAGTGTATATTCCAACTTGTGATGCTTGTATAGAAGTAGTGTGGCCCTGTAAGTTGGTTTCTAGATTGTTTGATCGGGTGTTGGATTCGACCGTGATATATTGTGATGATCAGAGTTGTGTGAAGCTTTCATAGAACTCGGTGTTCCATGACAGGTCGAAGCACATTGATAGCAAGAATTATTTTCTTCGTGATAAAGTCCATAGGGGAGAAGTGGTTCTCCAATATATATCCACAGATGAGCAAATAGAAAATATTTTGGTAAAGCCTCTGTCCAAGATGAAAAGTTTCCATACTTAAGGGAAAAGCTGGGGCTCGTGGAGCGAGTTCCCTACTGAAAAAGGAAGTGATTACTCCCAGGTTGGGAGGGAGAACTGATATGTTATTGATTTATGGAAAATCATTTTCTAGTTCGGATGGGCAATTCCTTTCTAGTCCGGAAAGTTGTTCGAGCTTTCTGATGGACAGTCATTTTCCATTTCGAAAAATGTTCCAGATCGGACCGTCATTTTCATAATGAAAATGGTCCAATAGATTGTTTATGTACCATAGACAACGATTCCCCTTGTGGCCATTTTGGGCCAATGGTCTAGGGCAGTCATTATTCTTGGCAGTCACTCTGAGTAGTGGTCAAGTAGAATGGTCTGCCTCATTGGGAAATCATTATTTCAAAGTTCACAGTTGTGAGCAGTTTTGAAGAATGGTTCATTTTAGAGGTTGGTGCGGGACAGCCATTTCCATAGGAAATGTTCCGAACAGTCATTCCCTAGGCCAGACTCATTCTCTCCAGGTTTCACTATGATTAGTGCTGGAGGAATGGCCCAGTTAGGTGAATGGTCCAGGTTCAGCAATCAAGGATATGCATTCCCTAGGGAAAACTCATTTTCTCCAGGTTGCACTATCATTAGTGTCGGAGGAATGGACCAGTTAGGTGAATGGTCCAGGCTCAAAAATCAGGGAAATTTTTTCTTCTATGCTTGGGAAGAATAGTCTAGATATTCGATGGATGATGTTTTACTTTCTAAGGGCATATTCTTTTCCATATCTCATAGATTTGACTAGAATAATGGCCCAAATGACTTAGTTTGTATCATGATATTTTTTACGTGGGTTGATATCAAATGATATGATTGTTGTGGAGATTGTGTGTCTCTCGACATTAGTTGTATGCTACTATGGTGGATTTGAGTCACTGGTAGTGACTATGTGTCACTGGTTATTAGTTGTGTGCTACTAAGAGTGGTTGTGTACCATAGGATAGTAGTTGTATACTACTATGGATAGACACAATTATGTTTTATTGGATGGCATTATAGCAGCAATATGCTACTATCTGAGTGCCATGGAGACTACCACTATTGTTGGAGTTTATTTTTAGCTAGATGGATAGTCAGTTTGTTGGTGGAAAGACATTCTCCAAGTGGAGAATGGTCTAGATAGAACAAATTGTTGGTGGATAGGAATTCTCTCTGTGGAGAATGTTCCAGGTTGATAGTTTGTTGACGTATCATGGACTGGTATTTTCCTAAGGCACAGATTGTGGCCTGATTAGGAAAATGGTCTAGGAACGATATTTTCTAAGGCATATAGGTAGAGATGGATCTCTATGGTACATATAACCCGATTATAAAATATTCTGAGACTGACACTCCTATAGGAATGGTCTCTGTAGCCCATGGTGTGTCTTTCAACATCTGTTGGGATAGTCATTCTTCTAGGATGTATGTCCATATTAGAAGAATGGTGCTTGTATCACTCTATGGAGTAAGTGACTTATTCAGCATCATGCCCGATTACTCAGATGGAGTATGGCTTCGAGAGATGATGTAGTTGATGCTATCAGATGATACTGATAGTAATGATGTTCCTCATAAGTTGATCTACGTGATCAGAAGATAGCCTATAAGGCTATGATGGTGCTACTGGTTGAATGGTTTGCCTGTGCTCAAGACCATTTTCTTTAATACCTCCCTATCTAGGAGGGAGTTTTGGTATTATGGTAGATGCGGGAGGTATTAACCTCCATGTGTAACCTTTGACAAAACTAGAATATTCTGGGAAGCAAGAGAAACCCTAAAACATTGGATAATAACCCTAGAAGACAAGTCGTCTCAAGAGAATATTTAATATTGAGTTATTATCCACCAGAAAGAGAAGTCGACCCGATCAAGTGAGATAGAGAAGTATAAATAGAGGGTGCTAGATCTCATTTGACGCTCACTCACTCACAACTGCATAAGACTAGTGGTGCGCAAGTTTGGAGAGGGAGTACAGTTGTTCCAACCGGGATTTTGGTTTTTGGTTGGACTTTCTCTTGGTTATGGCTTGGACTTTCTTCTTGGTCTTTGGTTATTCTTTCTTGGTACGCTAGCCTTGGAGAAAGTTGTGCTACCTTGGTTAGCTATTGGTCTACTTCCGGAATTATTCTTTATGTCAAGTTTAAGGTTCTTGGGGGTGGACTTTGTGTCTATGGTTGGGTGACAATATTGCTATATTGTCTATGGAAAAATGAGCACAACTATTTATTTCTAATAGAAGGATGGTACGATGAGACTTTGTATTGATTTTAGACAGTTGAACAAAGTAACAGTAAAGAAAAAGTATCATTTTCCAAGGATAGATGTCATGTTTGATCAACTAAGGGGATCAAGGATATTTTTCAAGATTGATCTCAGCTCTGGATATCACCAAGTGAGAATAAAGGATGAATACATCAGTAAGACTACCTTCAGAACAAGGTATGATCATTATGAGTTTACAGTGGTGTCATTTTGGTTGTCAAATGCATCCTTTTTCTTCATGTGCTTAATGAATGGAGTTTTTGGAAGTTATTTACACAATTTTGTCATTGTCTTTTTGGATGACACTCTTATTCACTCAAACTCTAAAGAAGATCATGAGAAGCACTTGAAGAAGGTGTTGCAAGTATTGAGGGAGCATCATATTTATGCAAAGTTGAGCAAGTGTTCATTTTACCAGATGCATAGGCAGTACTTGGGTCATATTATTTCAGAGGAAGGAATAGTTGTGGACCCAACAAAGATAAAATACATTGAGGAATGGTCGACACCAAGAAATGTCACAGAAGTGAGATCATTTATGGGACTAGCAAGGTACTACATAAGTTTTATTAAAGGATTCTCAAAGATTGTGCATCCATTTACATCTTTGCAAAAGAAATGTGTGTGAATTGAATGGACTCTGGATTGTTCAAGGAGTTTTCAGCACTTGAAGAGTTTGTTAACAAGTGCGCTGATTTTGAGGATTATTGATCCCGATGCAGACTTCATTGTGTGCATGGACGCATGCAAGGAAGGGCTCGGTGGAGTCCTGAGTCAGAATGCACATGTGGTATCCTACGAATGAAGGAAGTTGAAAGAGCATGAAAGGCTCTATGATACTCATGATTTAGAATTGGAAGCTATAGTGCATGCCTTGAAGACGTGGAGGCATTATCTCATGGGTAAAATATTTGAGATAAGAACAAACCATTGTGGTCTGAAATATTTTTTTGGACATCCAATTTTAAATTCCAGACAAAGTAGGTGGTTATATTTTCTCACTAAGTATGACTTCGACATAAGGCATATTAGAGGAAAAGAAAACAAGGTGGTTGATGCACTTAGTAGGGGGGTGCATGAGATGCATGATATAGCCATTAGCATGTATAAATCGTATTTGCATGCCGTAATATTAGAAGTTACCAAATCAAATATGCATTATATGTATATAAGTGTGACTTTACAGCAAGGTATGTCGCAGCTGAAATTTGAAGGTTGAGTTGAGAGAGGACGGGATCCTCATGTATCGATGCAGGGTCTATGTGGTGAATGATCAGGAGATATCTTGAATGTCATAAGGTCAAGGCTGAGCATAGACATCCAACTGGTTTTCTATAGCCTTTTCCCATTCCTGAGTGGAAATGAGAAGTTATAACAATGGATTTTATAACTAAGTTTCCTAGGACTGCTAAGTAACATGATTCTATTATGGTGGTGGTGGAAAAGCTTACGAAAGCTGCCCATTTTGTTCCAGTGAAGTCAGTGCACAAGGAGACAAATATTGTTGAGATACACATGCGAGGAATTGCTAATTTTCATGGCATACCTAAGACAATTGTGTCTGATGGAGATTCCAAGTTCACCTCGAACTTTTGGAAATGGCTATTCAAGGGATTTGGAACAAATCTAAACTTTAGCACAGCATATCACCCTGAATCAGATGGTCAGAAAGAGAGAGTAAATGAAGTGATTGAAGATATGCTCAAGATGTATGTGATGGATAAGCCATCGAAATGGGAAGACTAACTTCATTTGGTAGATTTTTCTTACAACAATGGGTATCAAACATATTTGAAGATGAGCCCATTTGAGGCACTTTATGGTAGAAACTGTAGCATGCCTATGAGTTCATATAACCCAGTTGACTGCGCAGTAGTTGGGCCAGATTTTCTCCGGGAAATGGAGGACTAGATGGTAAATATCAAGCAGGATCTAAAGGTTTCCCAAGATAGGAAGAAAGGTTGGGAAGATAGAGGTAGAACCCACAGATAATTTAAAGTGGGTGATCACGTTTTTCTGAAATTGAAGGCCAAGTGCAGTTCCTTGAAGTTGGGAAAGTGTTATAAGTTAGCAGTGCACTTTTGTGGACCATTCAAAATCCTTGAAAGGATTGGTCTTGTCACACATATGCTTGCATTTCCTGCATCCTTGTGTATTCATAATGTTTTCCATGTGTCATTTCTTAAGAAGTAAGTACATTATGTTAATCATGTCATTCATTGGAATATGATTCAAGTGGAGCTAGAAGAAGGGTTTCAAGTGCAACTAGTTTTCATATTGGATCGTAAAATCAAGCATCTCTGGAATCGATTCATGGAGTTGGTAAAGGTCCAATGGACCTGGTACGTTCGAGAGGATGCAACTTGGGAGCACGAGTATGCTATGTGAGTAGAGTATCCTCATATGTTGGTTTAACTTACTTTTCTATTCTGTCTGAGTTTATTGACCCAGGGTTCATGTCTGTTCAGGTTTCCAACAAAGCCTCTAAAACTATTGGCCCTCCTAGTAAACTAGAAGGCAACGCAGCACACAGAATGCGTTGCGTAGTCTCAGACGAGATAGCTTTAATGGGTGGCTGTAAGACTCATGTGTTTACAACCCAAGATTGAGTGTGAGATAAGCGAGCTAAATATTGAACCATTATTATTCCTTACCAATGCAACATATGGTTATTCACGACTTATGCAGTAAATCCATAGGCTTATTCCCTTAATATCGCAAAAGCACTTAAACAAGCAATAGAATAACACATTCATTCAACATAATAATAACTGCTTCAGACAATAAGATATGTAAACATTCATCACATAACACAAATGTTACTGTGGTTCACCGCCTCCTGGGGCTACGTCCATAAAGATTTGGCTCTCAACTCTTTTATTATATTATGTTCACATCTACAGCGTCTCGCGCTTACAACTCTTCTCAGTCGGGTAAGATCTATGTGAGGCGGACTAGATCACTAGGCTCCACAGCATGTGATCTAACCCTCAACATATTCCCTCCCTCGTCCTCTCTAGCTCAACAAATTATACAAAATAGGTCTTACAGCAAAACATTACATATCGCATCAACTCATGCGTAACTACAATAACATAATAATACTCTGAATCGAACCCCTTATGATACCTAAGTATCTATATTTATACATTTTGGGCTCTACGTCCGTTTACAATACCTTACCAAAACCCTAACCCTACCATCTTTAGTTTTTCCTCCCATGTGTGTGTGTTTCTCTTCCTTCCAGTTGTTGCTTTCCTTGCATGCACGTGTGTTGTGTTTCCTTCCAGCTGTCACTTTGCTCATGCATTCTTTCTTTCCCAAAAATTCCATGCTTTTCCACTTTGGCCTTTGGCCTCCCTCCAATAGGCCCCCAACACTGACATGTGGCTCGTCTCGAGCCACCTATCCTTTGTGTGCTTCTTTGACCTCCTTGGTGATCGCATAGAAATTTTCCCTAAGCTATGTTGCCTGTGTCTGCACCTGCGCAGTCTTCTCCTTCAGTGTGTCCATTATATGGACTGCAAATTAGTCATTGATTAGTTCCACGCACTCTACCTGGTTTTGTGTTATGTGCGCCTTGGCTTCCTCTGTCTGTGATAGGACTTCTACTACCCATTCTTGCAACGGTTCCATTTGGGCCTGCCACTCATGTTTCTATGTTTGCACGATAGTGAGCTCTGCCTGCAATTTCTTCATTTCTTACATTCCCTTGACATGTTCCGTGATTGGCATTGTCTTCTTCCTCTGTTGGCAAAGGGGTAGACCCAAGGTTCAACTCTTCAACATCGCACCAAAAAAACCCTAACTACCGGCCCTTTCGCCAACACCTGCGAAGCAAATGAAGTCTCACCCGAGGTAAAGGCAGGGGGGTTGCAGGACTCAAGTGTCTACAACCTAGCTAGGACATAGATCTGTGATTACAACACTTTAACAGAGCACTTAGAAAATAACATTCATTAGTCTTTATATATTATTCACATCGCAGGTTAAAACCCTAATTACATAATAGCGTAGTAATAACAATATCTAACCATTTAGCACATAGCATTGGAGCAGGTATAGCATTCATTCACATCATAAAGCACTAAGAATCAACTAGATCTATAATACATTTATATTAATAAAATAAGTACATAAACAACATGAACACCATAGCACAAAGAAAATCAACATGGGATATATGTGGTTCACCCCAGTGTGGGGCTACGCTCACCAACTCTTCTTCTTCTTCATTAGTCTCCTTCAATCTTCTTACTTGCACAGAGCCACAAATCCAACTCCGCATAGGACAGGAGATCTGCGCACAGCTCACCAGATCCTCCTTCCCCGAATTGGATTAAAACACAAGCCTTATACAGCCCGTCTGCACCAAGCACCTACAAAACGCTTGCACTTAGCTCTGCAAGCCTTAACACATCATGCACTAACCCAAATATCACTATGATCACATAGATCGAACTACTCTTACATTGCCTGGCTACTTATTTATACATTACAAAAAGGACCTAAACATGGGTAAGACCCATGGGTCGACATCCCATACCCGTTACATAAACACTAAAATCCCAAAAAGCCTGCAAATGGAGCGAGATCTCGCGATCTCCGCTTCACCTGGGCGCTCCATCTTCGACTAGCCTATCGAAGTCCCAAAAATGGTCAACATGACCAATGTTTCATCAAACCCTGGTCAAGGGCTAATAGGCCCCCAACACTCACCTATGACTCATCCCGAGTCACTCTAATCTGGGCAGTTCTACTTCGAAGGTCTCGATCTTAGCTCGAGTTGTCTTGACTTGCTGCTTCGCCAGAGCCTCCTGCTCGATGAAATATTGAACGATTTGCTCGGTGACAGGCCCTTTTAGGCATTGTTCCACTGTTGCGACCACCTATTCTAGTTGTGATCCTTATCCCTCGATCTCTTCAAAGAGGGTGCAGGCTTCGTCTTGCACCGGCTGGAGTCGTTGTGTCACTTCCATCATTCTGCTCCTAATGGCAATGAACTTCTGCTAGACTGTGCGCTTCTCCTTTGTCATTTCATCTTCTCCACTGTTGTAAGTAGCTTCAACTGTAATTTCACTGTCAATACCTGTTGCTTCGCTTCCTGGAGATGTGCCTCCAATGTTCTCAATTATGGGTCCTCTGTAAGGCATTCATAGGTCTGTGCACTTCGATCACTGAGTTGCTTGCATTCTGCGGCCAATGCTTTGATTCTTTCTATTGTGCTCCTAACAGTTTCTTCCCTCTGATCTCGCACTTCCTGCGAAGTGCTCGGCACTACTTGTAGTTCTAACTCTATTACTCTTGCTTGAAGTTGTTTAATGGCTTCAGCGAGCTTCCCCACTTGGATTTTAGTTGCCTCTTCTTCCATCGGGGCCAAGCCCAACATAGAGTGAACTTCTCTATCCACTGCCTCCTTGACCGTAGTATGCTCCATGAGAAGCTGGTCTTTTTCTCTCTGGATTTTCTCTCTATCCTCTTCAAACTTCGCTCAGATGTCATCTTTCTCTTGTTGTGCAACCCGAAGTTTCTCTATGGATTCCTCCTTTACTTGCTTCAAGGCCTTTGTGGCTTGTTTTTTTTCCTCTTTTACTCGAAGAAGGAGAGCCTCTGTATCATTTTTTATCCTTCGCAATTGGGTGGGATAATCCCCCAATTCTGCACCTTCTGATGACGACGATGTAGTAGACACTGCGTGGCTCAAATAGAGATCTTGTTGTACCCCTTTCAGCTCCACCTCGATTTTGTCATACATCGTCTCCTGCTTTCCTTTGTTTCCCTGCAAGATATCCTCCAAAGTATCTGCTACAACTGTGATGATGAGGTCAATATCATCCATTGTGAGTACGTTCTGTGACTAAGGCTTATTGGCTCAGGATTTCTTCCGTGCTGAGGGTTTCTTCGTAGAAACCTTCCTTTTCTTCAATGTCTCGACCTCTGTAAGGGTATCCTTCAGCGGTGTCACTTCACCCTTTTCCTACTTGTATTCTTCCCCTTCCTCTTCTTGGTTTACTTCATCACCTCCTCCTCCTCCAGGTGAATCAGGCGCAGTTTCTTCTGATGCATTTTTTATGTCTTTCACTTCTTCCATTTTCTTCTTCTTATTATCGTTGCTCGATCCATCATACTCTTCTCGGGTGACCAAAGGAATTATGATGATATCGGAGTCGGAGAGCTTTGTTTTCTTGACTTGTACAAGGAATTTGGCTGGCCATTCCTTGGTTATTTACTCCATGTCTTCATCAGTTAATTTTTAATACGACCGTAGCTCCTCCTTGCTTTCATCTCTATGCACAATGATGTATATGAGTGGTGGTCTGCATGGAACTTTGCTAATGTCCTGTACTGATGCAAAGTATTTGGAGTCATTCAGTGGAATGACTCAATGCCTCGTGTGAGTTGTAGGTAGTAAGTGTGAAACGATGCATTTGACTGCCACTACTTCGCCATATCGCTTGAATACCACAAGGTGGTGAACCTCATGGCCAATGGTTCGGATGGCTCAACTTCAAGGACTGTCGCTCCCTCTGGAAAATACCAAGAGACAAATGTTATGAGTATTAGTAACCAGCTAAATTGGAACTCATATCCTTGGTCCTATGCTTTGTGGAATTCCTTCTCTAACTGATTGACGAGGTAGCTCACCCAGTTCATCTACATCCCTTCAACACACTTCCCTGTGAGGTCGATGACAAACCCAGTGAATTGTGTTGGTTTGTTATTCCTAGCGAGATTACCAATGATCAACTAACAATTTGGGCGCACTGCACCATCTTGGATGGAGGCTACCTTGTAGCCTTGCTTCCCCTTCTCCACATCGCCATACGTTTCCTTTATACGTTGAGCCAGGGTGCATTCTGACGTCTTTCCTAGGTAGAATTTTGGAGGGTATGTTCCTTGCATGCTTAATCCAGTGATCATGTGGATCAACATCAGATCCACAGTCACGCGTCTATCTAACCATAGATAGCCTCCATGGTAGCACGACAGAAGGAGTTTAACACATGCGTTAACCTCCTGATGTCTGTCAAAGTGGGGTATATTCATGACGTTAATGATCGTAGACCTCATGATCTCCTTAATCCATGGTTGGGGAACTATCTTCGACTTCTTCCCAGTCATCTTTGTCAAGTATCTATCTGGTGCGAGCATCGCATAATTCTTTCTATCTCCCAGGTTAAAGTCATTGATCTTAAGATCAGGGATCAGTCCTAGCTATGGTCTGAATGTGCGTATACCCTTTAGGAGGTATGCAGTGATGAGCGTGTACTAGAAGTCACGCAGGACCCTGTCACGACTAATCGTGCCAGCCAGAGGAGGGATGTAGTTGGGCAAGACTGACGGGATGAGCTTCACGTTTTCCAGGTCACCGCGGTGCTTGCTTCTCTTCTCTATCGCAGTTCGAGATGGTCCATATCAACGTCCAGTTGAGGGGGATGCTTGCAATCCTCCTGTCGATGAGGCCTGTACTCCTGGGGAAATGACCTTTTCATACATAAGGTTGATCAAAATCTCTTCTACAGATTTCTCTAATGCGCTAAGGTCGCCAGACATGCACGCTCGTAAACAAATAACTCGGGTAGGCGACTGAACACTCAAGGTAAGAAAAATGGGTGGCAAGGTCTCAAAAGAACAACGCGTGATAGCAATCAGTTCTCTGTGGACTCAAATATCTCAATTTGCAAAAGTGTCCTCGGTGAGGAATTTGATGGATTAAATAAACAACGTTGTAACAGACTCCTCCAATGGGAAGGAATGCTTCAATCAATGCAATTTTGTCCATTGTGGTGTGGTCTCAACAGTCTAATGACAATATTTCCGACAGTAACTGCGTTTCTAGCCGTTCTAGAGTGTCATTGTAACGGTTGGGACGCCTCCAAGGGTCATATTGCTTCGTCGTGGTGAAGTGTTATTCTGCGCTTTTTTGCTATTTCGGCGAGGTTTAAGTTCTGCAAGCCTGCCTTTTATGAAGTCCTCTCTGGAACCTCCTGCAATTTTTCTAACTTTGATTTCTTCTTACTAAGCTTTCTAGCCTTATTTCCTGTGATCTGAATCTCTAGATTCCTCTTCCCATTCTCCTTATTTTCTCTTAGCATAGTAACTTTGCACTGTTGAGGGTCTTTCACAGGGTTCGAGGGTAATACTTCTTCTCTTATTGTTTCTAGGGTAGGTGCTCTTTTCTCCTTCATGGATAGATTCTTTAAGCCTTCGTGTGTTCTTTCCACTCCAACAGCTAGGTCTCTGGCCCTTGGTTGCTTCGACTTGTCCTCTTTTTCTTCTCTTAGTCATTCTATTTTCTTGGCTACGAAGTCCCTTAATTATTCATTTTTTTGTTCTATGGCTTCCTCTTCTTCTTTCCTTTGGATCTGATCTTTCTCAATCCAGTTCCTTCCTAACAAAAGTGCAAAGGAAGCATTTTTCTCAACAAAGTTAATGACCTCAAATTCTTCTTCAATCGATGTTCCATGGGCTATCATAGGTACATGAGTAAGTCTTCCACATAGGGTTATCATATTTCCTTTCAACAAGCCTATTCCTTCCAATGAATAACTCATAGTAGGCTTTCCCAAAATTTCCCAAGTGCTTTCTGTCATAATATTCACCTGTGTTTCTGCATCCAGAACACAGTCGATGTCGAAGTCTCCTATTCTTGTTTCTATGAATTCCTTCTCTTTTAAGATCTCTGGTAAACTGATATCTCTATGATCATTCAGGGTTTCTTTCATCTGCAATAATATAGCCTCCGATTCTTTCTAGTGCTCTAGTACATCCTTAGTCTCTTGACCTTCTGCATAGTTTTCTTGTTTGGTGTTCATCTTCTCAACTTTAGCAATCATTCTAGGGTAATCGAAAACTTCATGATCAACATCTTTACAACAAAGACAAATAGGATCTCTACCAAGGCATTCCTTAGCAAGATGTCTCGGTCTTCTACAACTATAAAAAAGTGTCAATCCTCTCTTTCTCTTAAATGATCCCCAACCTTTACTGTACTGTGCACTGGGATCACAGTGATGGTCCTACAAAAAATTCTTTCTAGGATCCTGCATCCACTTGTTAGTCCAAAAATTATTTCTATACATAGGAATAACATATCTTTCACTAGCTTTATCAGATCTATTCATATAAAATCTTCTTTCTTCTAGTTGTGCCCTAGTTTTCAGACTAGGAAAAAATCTATCAAACATACCCAGATTCATACTTTCAAAACAAAAATTTCCACTTATCTGACCTTTTCCAGACCACAAATATTTAAGAGCTTACCTCTTTTCTTCAGAACCAATTCCCTTCTTAGCAAAGAGATTCACAAGCCAAGTAGAATACTACGCACTACAGCAACAGATCTACGCATAGAGATTTTCCTTATCTTCAGTTCCAAGCAATCACAGTTTTAGGGTCCCATCAACTGAACCATTTGTTGGCACAGGGGCAGACCCAGGGTTCAACGCTTCAACAGCACACCAAAAACCCTAACTACCATCCCTTTCAGAAACACCTGCGAAGCAGATGAAGTCTCACCCGAGGTAGAGGTGGGGGGGTTGTAGGACTCAAGTGTCTACAACCTAGTTGGGACACAGATCCATGATTACAACACTTTAACATAGAACTTAGAAAATAACATTCATTAGTCTTTAGCTCTTATTCACATCGCAGGTTAAAACCCTAATTACATATCAGTGCAGTAATAAGCATATTTAACCATTTAGCACATAGCATCGGAGAAGATCTAGCATTCATTCACATCATAAAGAACTAAGCATCAACTGGATCTATCATACATCTAGATTAAGCAAATAAGTACATAAATAGCATGAACACCATAGTAAAAAGCACATCAAAATAGGATATATGTGGTTCACCCCAGTGTAGGGCTACGTCCACCAACTCTTCTTCTTCTTTATTAGTCTCCTTCAATCTTCTTACTTGCACAGAGCCACAAAGACAACTCTTCATAGGACAGGAGATCTGCACACACCTCACCAAATCCTCCTTCCCCAAATTGGATCAAAGCACAATCCTTATACATCCCGTCTGCACCAAGCACCTACAAAATGCTTGCACTTAGCTCTGCAAGCCTTTACACATTCATGCACTAAGCCAACTATCACTATGATCACATAGATCAACCTACTCTTACATCATCTGGATACTTATTTATACATTACAAAAAGGGCCTAAACATGGGTAAGACCCATGGACCGACATCCCATACCTGTTACTTAAACCCTAAAATCCCAAAAATCCCGCAAACGGGGCAAGACCCTGCAATCTCCACTTCACCTAGGTGCTTCGTCTTCGACTAGCCTGTCGAAGTCCCAAAAATGGTCAGCATGACCAGTGTTTCCTCAAACCCTTTTCAAGGGCCAACAACCTCTGTTTGAGTTCTTGTATCGTTGCATTGATCCTTTATTCTTCCTTATCCCACTTTTGGACCTGTTGATCCTCCTCTAACTTCGTCCAAAGTTGCACTACTTTATCGAACAAGTCAGTTGATGTGCTAACCTGCTACTCTATTTCCTGTAGCTGCACTGTTGCTTCCTACTTCCTTTTCTCCTTGAATGCTGGTGGAGTGGTTGGTATGAGTTGTTCTCAGAGATTCTTTATCTCCTTCTGATCTTGATCGATTTCCTGCGCAATCTGATCAATCTTTTCTGATGTTTTGATTTTATCTCCCTGCGCAACCTATGGAATCTTCTCATAAGTTCCTGACACTTTTTGGTCCAATCCTTTTATGTGCTCCCTTTCCTCCTGGGTCTCAGATTTACCCTTCTCGTAGACTATTTCTAGTGTGTCTCGTTTCTTTGTTGCCTACTTCAATTCGTTTAAGTCTTTGTGTGCGCAAGACTGTACCTCATGGTTTACGCTAACCTGCAGCCTGTGTAGTGCCCTTGATGGTATCCTCATCAACACAAGTTGGATTTGGATTAAGTCCTTCAAGGGTGTCTGCCCCACAATTTTGTCCATGTGCAGCATACTAGGGTTGATGTGGAATGTTACGTGCGGCTGCAGTATTTCCTGGACTAACTCTCGTTCTTATTACTGCACTCTTCCTTTTGTTTGCGGTGTTGATGATTCGATTCCCCTAATGCTTGTTGGTTTCCCTTCCCCGATTTGCTTGAGGAACTATCGCATGTCTACAAATTTCTCTTCAATCCTATCCCTATGGTGCGCAGCATGGTCGATGTCCTCAGACAGACAATCCTGGACCATTCGGGTTATCATTTCCCCATCGTCATTCGTGATCGTATACTCTGGAAGTGTTCTTTGTGCCTTTAATTTCTTGTGTGCACCTCCTATATGCGTGGATGGCCTCTTGTTTTCCCATGTTGCTTATGGGTTGGACCTTGCTTCGGTCTCTTGCGTGGGCTCAGTCTGTTGTTGCTGCTCCTTGGTCGGTTGCGTCTTATCCTTCTTTCCATTCTCGGTCCCTGTCTTCGTTGGCCCTTCTTCTGTCTGTGTTTCTTTTCCCTGGCCCGTTCTTCGTTCTTGGGCACTTGAATTTCCTTTGGCTTTGTTTCTCCCTACCCTACCTCTTCTTCTGTTGTTCTTTCTGGCATTTCCTAGATAAGGACAAGAGTCTTCCACTCATCATCCCATTCATTGATGACCATGTCGATGTCACCATCTATGATACCATAGTGCATTTGCAGCCACTATTTGTCCGGATCCTTCCTTGCTTGTATCCACATTGTATGTCATGTGGCCTGGAATTTGGCGATTTACCCATATCGCGTGACAGCTTCTGGTGTTATTCTCCACATCTTGGAGATGGATTCTTATAGGTCACGTAGGTATCCTTCAAAGATAGCCATGTTTGTCTTTTTGTTCATAGCCTTTGGCCTGGTTATGAGAAAAAAATATTTTTCTCCTTGATTTGGTTTGGGTTTGGTACCAAAAACTACATACCTTGGCTCTCTCCATCCCATGAAGACTATTAATGTGATCATCTATGAATAGTGAAACTTTGTTCCTAGGTCCTGTGCATCCTTGCAGTCATTCAAGAATAGGTTCAAGAGATACGGTGCCCAACTAATTGAGGTTCCTTATGCGCACTGAGCTGCAACTGCAATGACTCCATCTGGGACTTCCTCCCTACGAAATTTTCTTAGCATCTTGCAGGCTAAGATTTTCGCGCCCAATTGTGTTGTGGCATGGTTGTTCCTTTTGATAATGATCCCTCGTGTCCCTCTGTTGGTGCCATACATTTTCTTCATCTCTTCTGCTAGCACCTTCTCCCTGGCTTTGTCATCCAGAAACTGCACAGGATCCATGTCTGTTGGCCCTTGACCTGTGTTGAAGAGCAAGGAAGAAGGATCTAGCGAGCTGCGCAGATCTTCTGTCTTGTGCGAAGTAAGGGTCATTGACTCTTTGTGTTGTAACTGCTTGACCAAGATAATATAAATAAGACTTTGTGGGCATAGCCCTAGGGTGGGGGTGAACCAGGGTAATTGTGTGGATAGTGATTTGTGCTTCTCTCTAATGTGTTTATCTCTTTCTTGGCTAAGTGCTTGATGTGATTAAGTAGAACTAGTTATGCTCTGTGTTGATGATATATGAATGAACGTTAGATATAATATATAAGATGCATAGTGCTTGATCTGTTGAATCTAACCTATATTTATGTGGCTAAGTATTGAATCATATTTAGTATAAGTATTCACTGTGATGCTCTGTGTTATTTGCGAAGTACCAGACGGGTTAAATATTGATGAAGGATCTATGCTAAGTTCCCTGTAAAAGATATAATCACAGATCAGTGTCCCATTTAAGGTTGTAGACATATGAGCCCTGCAACCACCCCTGCCTCTACCTCGAGTGAGACTTCATCTGCTTCGCCCGTGTTGCCAAAAGGGTCGGTAGTTAGGGTTTTGTTGGTGTGCTCTTGATCATTGAACCCTAGGTCTACCCCTGTGCCAACAAATGGTTTAGTTTCCGAGATAGGAAATGTGATTCCTAGGAACAAAAGAAGAAAAATATGTGTGTGAATTAAGCTTTGTGCATAGATCTGTTGCCCTAGTGTGCAATATTCTACTTCACCTACAAAGCTTTGTGCCGAGAAAAAGAGGTCAGATCTGAAGGGAAAAGGTCAGATCTGCAGAAAAAGAGGTTAGATCTGAAGGGAAAAGGTCAGATCTGTAGAAAAAGAGGTCAAATCTTAAGGGAAAAGGTTAGATATGCAAAAAAATAGATCAGATCTGAAGGGAAAAGGTCAGATATGCAAGAAATAGGTTTATACAGAAGAAAAGAAGTGATATTTGAAAGCTCTATGCTTTAAGAAAAGAAAAAGTAGAAATTTTTGAAGGAAAAAGGTCAGATCAATAGAAAAGAGGTAAGATCTGTAAGCTTTGTGCTCTGATAACGGTAAGAATAGTCAAAAGTTTTTAGATTTGAAAGATTTGTGCTCTGTAGAAGTAAGATAAGTGAAATGTTTTGTTTCTAAAGCATGGATCTAGGTATGCTTGATAGATTTTGTCCTAGCTTCAAAACTAGGGCATTAATAGATGAAAGAAAGTTTGATATGAATAGATCTGATAAGTATATTGATAGATATGTTATACCTATGCATCGAAAGAATGTCTGCACTAACAAGTGGATGAAGGATCCTAGTAAGATTTTTTTGCAGGATAGCCACCATGATCTTGGTGTGCAGTACAGAAGGAGTTGGGGAACATCTAAACGAAAGAGAGGATTAACCCTCTATTATAGTTGCAGAAGACTGGGACATCTTATTAAGGAATGCCCTGGGAGAAAACCTAGTTTCTTCAGTTGTAAGTCTACGGACCATGAAGTATTGGATTTCCCTAGAATGATTGCTAGGCTTGAGAAGCTGAATATGGAGCAAGCAAACCCTGAAGGAGATCAAGGGACCAAGATTATAGTAGAAACCCAGAAAGAATCAGAAAAGATATTGCTACATATAAAAGATACCTTGAACGACCACCGACATGTTAGGCTATCAGAGATCTTCAAAGAAAAGGAGAAAATCGAATCAAGACTAGGGGACTTTGACATTGACTATACTCTTGATGAAGAAACACAAGTGAACATTATGCCAGAAAGAACTCAGGAAGCTATAGGAAAGCCTGCCATGATCCCTTCCCTAGGAGGAACAATTTTCTTCAGATGAAAGCTAGTAAACCTATGTGGAAGGCTCGTCCGGATACCTATGACTGTCAATGGAACTTCGATAGAGGAAGACTTTGAGATCATTAAATTTTTTGAAGACAGTGGCCCATTTACCATGCTCATAGGAAAACCTTGGATTGATAGAGAACAAGCCAGACGAAAAGAGGAAGAAAAAGTTTTGGAACAGAAGAAGCAAGAGTTAAAGGACTTTATGACCAGAAGCATCGTGCACTTGATTGAAGAACAGAAGATCAGATCACAGATATTTAATATTAGCAACTCCGATGTCGAAGCTAAGAGAACACTTGAGGATCCACAGAAGATCAAGTTACCTATTTTTGATACAGAAGAAGTATTATCAAGGAACCCTAGGAAAGACTTTCAACATCGCGAAGTAACTAAGACCACAGAATATAAACATCATAATGGTAAAAGCATTACTGAGACGAAGCTCACAGGGAAGAAGGCTAGGAAGTTAAGAAATAAAAGGGCTAATACTATAAGGTTAGAAGAGGGTCTAGAGGACACTTCACAGCAAGAAGAATTATCGAATTGGAGCTTCGTCGAGATATCAGAACAATGACATAGAGTGCTTCGCCATGACAAAGCAATATAGCCATTGGAACCGATATACCCGTTCGTTCATCGCTCCGAACGAATAGAAAATCAGTTATGGGTTACCACTAGACCGTTGGATAGCACCAGAATGAATAGAACGGAGTTAATGAAGGCCCCATGTCCATTGAAAGCAGATCGTTGCTAATATTTCCTACTTAACCCATCACGCCAGGCACCGAGAATTCTTTTTTCTAACTGATAATTTGAGCATGAACCATGAGATTTAATTACCCTGAGATCATTGCCTTACTATTCACTGTAGTCTCTAAATTCCTTTTTCACCCGAGCCAGCTAATCCAAGTTTGTATGTTGGACGAGCTCAGAGCTGCTGAGAAAATTGTTGAAGAAGTTATAATTTATTTAATGACTAAGAGAGTCATGTCAGAACATGGAATGTCTATAGGTGTACATGCATCATCCTCGAGTGCACTGCCAGCTTCCCCCTCCACTTCTCGAGAAGGACCATCCCAACTGCCTTCGAAAAGATGATCTAAGCTCGGAAATGACTTCGCCACTGTGAATATGATCCCAAGCATCTTGCCTAAATATATCCCACTACTAAGTGGAACAGTGAATTGAGACACTGTACCCAAAGACTTCGACTATGTTGTAGTCACTACATACCTCCCGAAAGGGGTGCACACAGTTCATGCTGACCAGGAGAAGCTCACCGCGCTGAAATTTAGTGATTTTAACCTAGGAGATCGCAAGGTTTATAGTATGCTAGCCCCACACAAGTACTTGACTATTACAAAAGGAACGAACCCCAAGATTGTACCACAGCAATGGACCCATAACCTTGCGCAATCAACCCTCCTCAACGTAATGAAGATTCCACATTTCGGGAGGCATCAGGAAGTAAATGCATGGGTTAGACTGTTTCTATCCTAATACCATGAAGGATACCTATGGTTGGACCGACACATCACTATGGATCCAATTCTGATCAATCGGATCACTGGGCTAAGCATGCAGGGCCCTGACCCATAGGAATTTTACCCTGGAAAGACCGCAGATCGTGCTCTCGCTCAACGAATAAAAGACACATATGGTGATCTAGAGAAAGGCACATGAGGTTACAAGGTAGCCTCCATTGAGAACGCAGCAGTGTGATTTGGCTTCCAGCTGATCACAGGAAAGTTAGTCCAAAAAAACAGACCTACACAAGTGACCATATTTGTAGTTGACCTCACAGGGAAGTGCGTGGAGGGACTACAAATGAACTGGGAAAAATACCTTATAAATCAGCTAGAGCTTGACTCTAGACAAGCGCAGAACCAAGGGTATGAGTTCCACTTTAGCTAGTTTCTCATACCCATCACTTTCATCACTTGGGAATTGCCCGAGGGAGCCACTTTTTCGGAGATCGAAACCTTCGAACCACTAGACGCGAATTTATGTACGCTATGGTACTCCAGTGACATGAACAAACAGTGGCAGTCCAATGTCGTCTTCCATGCTTACTACACTCAGTTGAAGAATTCCATTCAGTCTACACTGTGCATCACACCTAACACACTTCATAGGTTTAGACCTTTGATGAAATTTAGCGCAGATCGTCACTTAAACTACATCATAGTGTGCGCATATGAGCACAAACAACAACTCCAGTCATATTACAAGATGACAGAAGATGACTTGGAGGAGATTAGCAAGGAATGGTCAGCAGACCTCCTTGTTGCAGTAGACCCCGTAGAGATGTCCGACGTAGATAGCCTTGAAGCTATGCCGAATACACCAGGACCACGCAAGACTAAGAAGGATGTGGAAGTTCAAGATATCCACAGCATATCCACAAAGACTGCTTCGCTCTCACCTGCGAAGGGAGGTGATGATGAAGAACTAGGGGGCACAGAAGTTGAGCATAAAAAATTCAAGGTTACTCCTCCTAGAGACGAGGAAGATCCCTCCAAGAAAAGGAAGATTACCCCACCAAATCCCTCATCTCGAAAGAAATCAAAGGCCACCCGGACCATGCTTAAAACTACCCTTACCCCGGATGATTTCAACTTCTTAATTGTCGCACTGAATGATGTTTCACTAGAGATCATAGAAAAGAAAGAATCAAATCAAGAGGAGTTATTCTGTCGGATCACGGGCGAACTCAAAGAAGTGCAGCAGGCACTCCAGTCCAACCAAGCAGTTTATATGGTTCCCTTAACAATGGAAATACCAGGAATAGGAGATGAGCCCACTCGATTACACCAAATCGCCAAGAAAGTCGAAGCTCGCCTTCGACGAGCTCAAGAAGACATAACACAAGACACCCAGGATTTGGCGCAAGAACAGAGTGCACATGGAGAACAACAGAGGAAGGAAAAACAGGAGCATCTTGCCTTACAAGTGAAGTGGGAGGAGGAAATAGCACAGTTACAGCAGAGAAAGGACCAGTTGCTAGCAGAGCAACTTGACGTACAGGAAAGAGTTCACAAAGCACTGTGCTCTATGACAATCATAGAAGTGAAGATGGAAGATCGTCTCCCACAGCAGGTGACTCAACTGGAAGAAGTAATCCAGCAACTTCAACATCACATCACAGATATAGAGCTCTGCACCATGCCTGAGACACCCCAAGAGATAAGAGATATAATATAGGCCACTGCTCGAAGCACAGTCGACTGATTAAAAACCTTGGGTTCAGAATGTAAGCATCTAATCATTAGAAGTTCCCAGACTTATGAAACCCTCACAGAGAATCCAAAATTGCAGACATTGGAGGCACAACTCCAAGAAGCAAAGCAGCATGCAGATGTGCTACAAGCACAGCTGAAGTCCGTGACCCCAATCGAAAGAATGAAGAGGTTCGCAGAACAACGCACAACCCAACAAAAAGTACACATGATGCAAAGTAAAGTAATGGAAGTCTCTCAACGACTGCAACCACTCCAAGAGAAGGCATGCCAACTATTCACCGAACTTGAAATCAGGGAGTTGAACTCGAACAGGGTGTCATCACTGCAAAACAATGCCTGGAAGGACCACTCAATGACACATTAATCCAGGAATTTACTAAACAAGAGATTGTCACACTGCAGCAGGTCGAAGCAACTCGAGGCATTCGAAGCGGAATTGGTTAGACCTGAGTGACTCGGGACAAGTCACAGGTGAGTGTTGGGGGCTTGTTGGCCCTTGACCAAGTTTTGAAGAATACTTGGTCATATTTGACCACTTTTGGGACTGCGATAGCTTGCCAAGGAAGGAGTGCAACGCGAAGCAGAAAGTGAGGAATAAAGACCTATTTTTGGGTCCATTTTAGGGTTTTGGGCTGATGTAACAGAAAAGGGATGTCGGCCCGTGGGTTTACCCATGCTTAGGCCCATTTTGTAATCTATAAATAACCAATAGAGGATAATGATAGTAATGTAGTAAATCTATGTGATGTATAACTGAAAGATTAGTGCTAGTAACTGGATCTATGTGATTGGATGTATCTTAGAGTTCTTTGTGCATGAGATCGGAAAGCTAAGTGCAAGTTGTTGTAGTCTTGTGTTGAAGAGCAAGGAAGAAGGATCTAGCGAGCTGCACAGATCTTATGTCCTGTGCGAAGTAAGGGTCATTGAAGCTCTGTGTTGTAACTGCTTGACCAAGATAATATAAAGAAGACTTTGTGAATGTAGCCCCAGGGTGGGGGTGAACCACGGTAACTGTGTGTATAGTGCTTTGTGCTTCACTCTAATGTGTTTATCTCTTTCTTAGCTAAGTGCTTGATGTGATTAAGTAGATCTAGTTATGATATGTGCTTATGATATATGAATGAACGTTAGATATAATATATAAGATGCTTAGTGCTTAATCTGTTGAATCTAACCTATATTTTTGTGGCTAAGTATTGAATCATCTTTAATATAAGTATTCACTGCGATGCTCTGTGCTATCTGCGAAGTACTAGACGGCTTAAATATTGATGAAGGATCTATGCTAAGTGCCCTGTAAAAGATATAATCACAGATCAATGTCCCAACTAAGGTTGTAGACATCTGAGTCCTGCAACCACCCCTGCCTCTACCTCGGGTGAGACTTCATCTGCTTCACAGGTGTTGTCAAAAGGGCCGGTAGTTATGGTTTTGTTGGTGCGCTCTTGAGTGTTGAACCCTGGGTCTGCCCCTGTGCCAACAATGCCCCGCGTTGGCAATCATGTTATGTTCACGATAATATCTACGTCTATCGACACAAGCTTGTCCAACTAGATGTCCCCGCCATGTGTGACTGCTAGAAACTGTTTGACGCATGTTGTTGGGTGTTGACCCCTGCCAAAATGTGGTAGGTCCACTAGACCTAAAATTCATGTCTTCTCCAACCCAGTTTCCCATTGGAGTGGCTGATCAATCGGTTCCCCAAACTGACTCGTGCCCTCTGTCACCAAGTATACTCTCTTTTCAAGTTTTGGGAACTTGTCTTCATCTGCTATGTTGTGGTCCAAGTATTTGAGCTTCCCGATGTGACCTAGTTGATATAGTCCTATCTGTACCCCATCTGCTATGCATGGTAGAACGATTTATGTTGTCGGTTTCTTGTGAGGTGACCTGCGTATCTGTATCTTTTCTTTCTTTGATGGTGGTGGTTGGCTTGAAGTTCCAGCTGCTTCCGGTTGCTCCTCAGTCTGCCATTCTAGTTGACCTGTGATATCTTCGACCATTCCCTCTGGTGGGTGGTCTTATATGTTCGTTTGAGACTCATCTGGCTCAATTGTTGCGTCCATATTTGGCTTCGTCCCATTGACTTTTGGAGTTGGTTCGATGCTCTCTCGTTTCACCTCCTTTAGGGTTTATGTGTCTCGGTT
>SNQJ01S0096287.1:0-32696 GCA_010110895.2 Picea sitchensis
TTTTTTTGCCAACAGTTTTTCAACCCATTGTAATATAATTATGGTTAAGGAATCTAATTTGGGTTAGCATATTAGGGTTTTGGATGCCACAAAATCATATATATTGTATTGTAAATGGTGAAGTTAATACAATGAGAGTTAGATGTGTGAGTCTAAACATTTGTTGGTTTTCTTGGCGAGGGTTTCGAGGGTAAATTTTTTAGTATTGTGTGTGAATGCTATTGTTTTCATTTCTATTTTATAAGGAATATGTGTGTGCATTGCTATACAATAAATGTTTAAAAATTATATTTGTTATTAGAGCAGTTATTGGCTTAAGGGGTATGCCTTTGTGGCTAAGGGTTTAATTATCTCGGATCTGTGATAAACTTGGTTTCAATGGGAGCTCTATAGTTGTGATTCTTGTGGTGAAAGATAATGGTGAACAATTCTAAATTCAAGATCAAGAAATTTAATGGGAAAAGCTTTGAGCTATGGAATTTTAATATGGAGGATTTTTTGGTAGACAATGAATAATGGGTCGTCTTGGATCAAGGTATTGCACCTAAGAGTATGTTGAAAGAATGATGTATGAAGTTGGATAGGAAGGCAAAGAGCACAACCCAGTTGTGTCTTTTAAATACAATGTTATTGAATGTCTCAGGAGAAGCTACAACCAAGGCATTATGGGATAGGTTAGGGGCTTTGTACCAGTCTAAGTCCCTAGTAAAGAATTTTTTCCTTTGGAAGAAGTTATACCTCCTAAGGATGAATGATGGAGACTTGGTGACAAAGCATCTAAATGCTTTCAATACTTTGGTAAGTCAGTTGTTGTCTATCGATATTAAAATTTATGAGGAGGATAAGTGCATTAGTTTACTGTGCTCTTTGCTAAATTCATGGGATAGTCTGGTTGTAGCTATTGGGAGTAATGCAACGACATTAAAGTTTGATGATGCAGTTTCATCCTTGTTATCAAAATAAATGAGGAGGAAAACCATGGATAGTCATAGCGCGGATGCCTTATCTATAAGAGGATGTTCCTTAGATAGAAATAAAAATAAGACATCGAGTGGGAGATCTAAACATCCAGAAAAATCCTTAAGAAAATGTTGGAAATGTGGTAACAGAAAAATCCTTAAGAAAATGTTGGAAATGTGGTAAAGTTTGGTGTTATCGCACAAGTTGTACGTTGAATAAAGCCCAACCCAACCACCAAATGGTGACAACTTAGACAGCAATTGTTATCACATGAATTTTTTATAAGTTTTGGCAAAAAAAAATTGGGTTCGAAAAGTCATTATGCTCTTGGGTTTCTTTTGGGCAAAAATCTTATAATCTGGGCAAATAAACAATTTGGCTTCTTTTTAGCCAATTTTGACCTTTATAGCCAAAGTAGGTTTTCAGCCTTTTATGAGGGTTTAGTTTTTTTTTTTTATGCGGGGTTTAATTCCTTTATAGCCAAAGTAGGTTTTCAGCCTTTTATGCAGGGCTTAGTTATTTTTCATTAAAAATATTTGGCCTTTCGGCCCAATCTCCAATTATGCGAGCCAAGTCCACGAACAATCGAGCTACGCACCAAACAACAACACAACACAAGTCAGCGCCAAAGCTCAGCACACAATTCACCAAGGAAGAGCCCACGGGGCGCATGGGTTGCACTACACGTCAATGGTGCAGGCAACCATGGGCACATATAAACAAGAGGATACCAGTTTTCCCATATGTGGGATAAATACCTACAGAGCAATAAAAAAGGGGTGCCAAAATAAATATTCAAACCCTAAAGCTTCATATGACAGCCTTCCTCTAGTAGTGAAAGATCGAAACATGTCTTTAGCAGTTGTAAATGCATTCACACAAGTGTCGAACCAAGTGATCGAGGAAGCCACACCGAGAAGGGCTTGGACTTCATTACACGCAGATGTCTTCAGGTACATGAAGCGAACTGTATATGATATTTATGGAGATGTCTCAGTAGCGTAATTCCCTGGAGTGAGAACATTGTGAGTGGTTTTAGCTTACAAGTATGCTCCCGCGATCTCTCACTCCTTCCAGTGGATGGGTAATTGGAGTTCTGCTCGAGCTGTCAATTTTACTCCATATTCTTTAATAGAGGAGCTCACGATACCAGGGATGTAGGATCTAAGCAACGACTGCATTCTTGATGTTGTCTCACAGTTGGAAGAGCTATCGACACTTGGACAGAAGCAAAGAATGGCGTATGGCAAAGGATCGTTGTGGGAGTAAACCCTAATATAACAAATGTGTGTCCAAGTGTCAAAGAGTCTACCTACGCTTCTGCAGATCGAGTTTGAATGCCAGATGTTACATAATGCTAGTTGTTGTTTGTTCAAAGTGTGAAAGGTCGATCAGGAGTTTCAAAGACAAGTCTGGAGGGTCGACGTCGTTTGATTGTGTCATGTTTGATCAAAGTAAATACCAAAGGCGTAGTGATGGCAAGGTGAAAACGTATCTGTACGCCCTCCTGCTGCATTTAAGAAAACGCCATAGCATTCTGGAGTTACATAAATCATTTTGGTGCACTATGGAGAGACAATATGGAATGTTGTTGGTATATTTCAGGGGCAATCGGAATCAGAATTGAATGAGCTTGGGTGTAGGCAGGCGAATGCAGTTGCTGAGCGATTAGTCAAAGAGAAGCACTATTGCCTTAAAGAACAATTTATGTTCGAAATCATTTGCAGGATTTTCTCGATTGCCTCTGTCGATTTTAAAGCTTAACCTCAAGTTCAAGAAATGTTATATGTTATGGAAAGCGAGCTCACGGTTTTCTAAGGGTAACATTCCCAAAGGTCCTGAACTTGGGGGTGCAGGTGGAAAATGATGGAGAAGAGGTGGAAAATGATGGAGAAGCAGTTCTGGTTTCTAGTTTTAGTTTACCTTTGATGGGACTTGTTGTGACAGCCAGGGTTTAACCTTTTTGTTATAAATGGACTTTATTCTTTAATGATGTTGAGGAATTTCTCTGAAAACCCATTATTTTTGAAAATGTTGTAGCTTCTGAAGATCTGGATACGCTAGCCTTTGGAACTCCAAGATTTCTTCTGTATTTTGTAACACAAGGCTCAAGAAAAGTTCCAGTAATGGAGTTTAATTTGTCAAAGGCATTGGAGGAGATCAAGCTTTAATTTAAAAGCATTCAGGGGCTTCCAAACAAATGTGGAACCACTGATGTTACACACATTATTATGTTTTTTGTCTTCTACTCTTCCATGGAGTAGCATGATTATTGCAAACTGCAGACCTTTTAGTGATGAGATTAAAATTACAGAATTATTTGTCTAATTCTATACCCACTACATATTGCTCTGCAAGGGTTCACATTTATAGACTAGTCAGCAGCTGAACGTTTCTTAGAAGTGGTCCCTAGAGGAACGAGCCTCTTCCTTTACCATAATAAATTTGATGTCTATAGAACCTGTGATTTAAACTCCTATGATGGTTGGAGAGGGCAACTTAGAGAACCTGTTTATTGCTGGAACCTGATCCATTATAATAAACCTCTTGGCAATCAACTTTTGGGCATTAACTCAAGTGCAGAAAGGTCAGATCCAAAGGAGCCTTCAGGCAGAGTTTTGGATGGGAAATACGATAGGAGCATCTTGGATAAATTCAATAAAAACAGAAGATTGTCAAAGTTAGTGCAGAAGAATGGGGGACATTTTGTTCAGATTAGCATAGAATATTGAGGACTTACACAAGGATGAGCTTATTAGTGATGCAGATCATTTAAGGAACTGTGCAGAACCCTCAGACATTAAGGAACTGTGCAGAACCCTCAGACATCATGAGATAGTCAAACAACTGAGGAAAGTGGAAAGAGGAGCATGCTGCACAACTGTGTTGCGTTTCTCCTGTAGGTTGTTGTTGCGTAGCACCCTTACTGCGCAACTGTGACAGAGTGCCAGAATCCCTCAAATCGACAAGGACAACTCAACAAATCTTTCCAGATCATCTCCAGCGATATCTAAAGACAAAGAATATTGCAATGGATACCTAGCATGCATTTGGTTAAAGCAATTCGAATAAAATCAATTGGTCAAGAGAGTTCCCAATTTTTAAGGAACCTAGTTGAAACTGTTTCTATTTCAATGTACCTTCTATTTTTGTGCAAACATTTTAGCTCGTATACCTTAGTCCAAGGGCGAGCCATTTTGTATTTATTTCATGAAATTCAGTATGGAAAGGGCGTAAAAAAAATACTATTGAGTACATTTTGTAAATTTTTTTCTGATATTAATGAAATTTGTTGGATCAGAAGTCTCTGAAAATTTGACTCCAGAGATACATGTGATTGGCTGCGTTATGCATGTGATCCTACAATATTAGTCTTCTTGTTTAAATTCATCTATGTGATATATCTTCTTCTTTGTGTTAATGTGAACTATATGTATCAAAATTCATCTGTATTTGATGTTATGTTGCATGTATTTTCAATTGTCTTTCTGCTGTAATCACCTTGGGATTCATCCTTGATAGACGCCCTAAGGGGTTATTTGTTTTCTCTGTAATCTTCAATCTACAACGATATTTAATTGGCCTAAAGAAGTTCTTTCTATCTTGCCTCTGATCAGTCACCTTTCAATTCACCAAGTGTCCAGTAAACTGTCATTGATTTCTGACCTTTTAGTGACTCCATTGCCCAATGGACTTTCTGTCCACATTGCCACCAACTTTATAAATTCAATTTTGCCTTAGAGATCTAGCCTTTGGACAAAATTCAAAATCAATCATTTCAGTGATTGATTTGAAGAGAGAGAGCCCTCTCTGGTTGGAAGGGCTAGCTTCCAACCTCAAGTTGGTTTGTGGTTACCTTTGTGATTTGCTTCTTCAGCCAAAAGCAATTTATAGAGTGATAACAACACCTACCCACTATCACCTTAGGTAGGTGTTCCCGTCACTTTAGAAGTGAGGTAGTCACCTCAAGGGGGGAATCCCGGTGACCCTAAGGGGGGATTAAGACAAAAAATGTGATGTATGAACGGATTCCCCTAAAGGTCAAGTTTCTATATGGAAAAGGGAACTCGATAATGAGTCTTGAGGGTTGATTGATTTTTCCAAAGCTTTGAGTGACCTGCAAAGAGATAATACCTGCCCGAGACACAAGGAAAACTAAGATACAATGCAATATATCAATTGGACAAACAATTTAAGCTTGTTTTCCCTAGTAGCAACTGTTAGTAATAGTATATATCAACAATTAAATTGCACAATAAGCTGCGAAACAATGCTAGAAATCAAGTGAAAGATGCAAGAGGTAAACTAGCTAAACACTAGTGGAACTCAAGATTTAAAGACCAAGATACTAGCATAAAAGGTAAGGTTGTTGTAAACACTTTCTGTAGCAATATAAATCATCCTTATGGTTGTAAAAAACAATTTATTATAGCAATAAGATCAGCCACTAAAACTCTCCCAAACTTTGCCAAAAAGTGCACTAAGCGTAGTAGTTTAAGTGTGCAAACTTTGAGCAACTTTTAGTGGTTGATTTAAGAGTTATTGAAGAAGTTAGATTAGGGTTTTTGCAGCCTTGATGGCTGAATATGAATGTTTGTAACAAAAACAAGAAATACCCCTTTAGAGGGGATGCCCTAGTGGCTCAGAGGTGCTCTAGGCACAATAAACAAAACTCAAATTGCAAAAAGTTAATATGGCAAGAAATCACGTTTCCCAATGCACTATTTTATTTCTCCAATGCAAAAATATTCAGATTAGTGTGTTTAAAATTGGGTGAATGGGGTCTTTAAAGCACAAGTTAGATAAAAAACAACCCTAGGGGTGTAAATCTTCTTACTCCCTAGGGTATGCCAAGCAACTTAGGGTAAATCTAGGAGGGTATACACACTCGTATTTCTCCTAGCAACCCTTACTCAAGAAAAGACTTATAACCTTAACAATAAGCTGAAGCAAAGATGGAGGGTGTATCCAATATACTCCTCCCTAGGGTTTCCATCAACAATAACCAAAATAAGCAAGAAATAAAGAGCACGTGCAAATTTTTCCTTACCTAATCCAAGAAATGAGATAACAAACCCTAGTTTACCTTGCAAAATTCATCCAAGAGTTAAGAGAGCAAGCCTTTAGGGGGTGCACACCACTCCTCCTCATCCATTCACCGAGAGACATTCACCAAAAGACATTCCACAAGAGAGAAACACCATAATCACCAAGAGTAGCGAAAATTTCAGCCAAATATTTCTCATAATGGGAGAGTTATGTTATGAAATGAGATTCACATGATCTCTGTTTATACAAAATGTCTAACACATAGTTTGTCCACTTAGCATGGGTAAAACATAAGATAAGGGGTCAAAAACCCTTATCTTACCCCTTGGATCAAATAATAATATTTAATTGTCACTTTAACACAAAAGAAACCCTAAAACAAGATGATGTCACCCCTTTAGGGGACGTTTTGGCACTTGAGCAAATTGTTGGAGAAAATATGGAAGTTGTTGGGGTTCTTTGAGCCTCCTAATCACGTGCTAAGCCTTCTCCATGCCTCATCCAATGAAAATATGCCTAGTTTCAACGTGTACCTCCATCACCACCAAACCCTAGCCCCCTCATGACGTAAACCTTCAAGGAGGTGACTTTTTGCCTCTCATATGCAAGTCGTTTGGGTGGTAGGGGCTAGGTTAGGCATGTCATGATGTCTTCTAGGCCTCCAAAGGCACATCTCTGTCATAAGGAATGTGAGCCCTAGGCATCCATCCGGTGGGCTTCTTTCCCCATGGAAGCCCAAGCTAGGCTTGTTCTCCCAAAACTGGCCACCAAATAAGATCCTGCAAAACAAAAGGGTACGCCCTCCAAAGATCTCAAGTCAAAGATATCATGATAAGTGTAAACCACATTTAATAAGAAAGACACCTAAACATGTGCATCAAAACTACCTCATCAAATTAAGCAAATGCTCAAAATCCTATACAATTGACCAAGTTTAAGTATGGGAGGGTTTTCATAGCCCTCGAGTAGGGGATGCTCCCAAGGATGGCCTTCAAGGTTATGTAGTGAGTGATGAGGTGGAAGGGGTTCAGACTTCATAGGTCATTGAGTTTCATGACATATAAGGGCTCTTATTATCTCATTCATGGGTGCCTTTGTAAAGGGTGTGTGGCACCTTCGTTTGCAATGCACTTTTTCCAAGCCCATCTTCTTGCCATTCTTTATTTCTTTCATGCTTTAAGGAATGAGTTGAAGGACAATGTCCTGGCGTGGTGTCCAGATAATGACAATGCCATTCACAAATACCTCGCGGAAATGAGAAGGTTGGCTCGTGATGAGAGCCCTTTTCTCTCAGTTGTGTAACTGAGAGCCACTACCTTGGCTTGGTGACCAGATGATGGCAATGTCATACCGCTAAATACCCATGATCATGATAGGCCGACTCGTGATGAGACCTCCCATCCTCCAACTAACCCCTTAAGCATTCATTATCATTTATTTTTGTAGGTCCTGTTAACGCTTGAATCCGTTAGGACCGAAACGACAACCTCACGAGGATGTAAATCCCCCTACGTTTTTATAGAGGTGATACTCCTCTTTGATTTAATATTTTCTTGGGATTCTAAATATTTAGAGTATGGGACTTGACAGAAGTCTGTCATGGTAATTCAAAGAAATATAAATATTGCAAGAAAGATAAAAAGGGAAATGTTTTCTTTTCTTTTTAAAGAAAGTTCTTGAGAAAGGACCAGGAACCGAGCACATTCACACATTTAAAGAAAATAAGCAAAATTTCCTCACATCCATCATAGTTTAAAATTAATATTTCTGATCACATAAAAATAAAAAGAAGATGGCCCGCATGCATAAGAGAACTTTAACAGAGTGAACATGGGCAGCTCAAATAAAGATAATGATAGATCAACCTCAAATACATTATATTCAAAACTCTGGGTTACAAAGTACAATCGAGATTGTTACCGAAATAACTCTCTTGAAATTTCTAAAAAATTTATAGTCTATTACATATTCTTTGAAATTTAAAATGTGTTTGTCTTAAATATTGGGATTGGGGCTCCCGTGGACCATAAAGAAAATATACACAATAATTAAGCTTACAGAAGGAAGATGGTGGGCGGTAAAAGAACAACAAGACATGGTAAGAAGAAAAGAGAAGTTACCAGTCTTTGGTTAAACCTTTCTAGCGAAATAGGTGGAATAACAGGATGAAGGACTTGATAAAGAAAGAAATACAATGTGATCAACGTAAACTTACTATGATGGTCTCTTATGTCTTCACTTGCTAGCTGGTGTCCTTTTATTGTCTACATTAACGGTTACAGGAACCGTCTCAACTGTTTCTTGCCCCTCAATGGTCAATTTGTCAATCGCTTGTTTAAACCATTATTCAATACAACCTTCCATTGGTGCCATGTTGATTTCATGCTGGATTTTGATATTGAACAACTCGTCCTCCAAGTCTCTTAGATAAAGGGAAATGCCATGTAATTCTTTTTCAATGTCCTGATTTTTCACGGAGTAGTCCACTAGCCAATTGTCTATGTCGTTCTCATCATACTCAAGTATACCATAAAACTTTTCAAATGAAAACCCTTTAAAAATCTCAACTTGTTCATCGAATTGTTGCTTTGTTAGGAACAATGAGTTGAGGTTAATTTGGGGTCTTGGACTTCGTTAGTGCTTCCGGCTAGGTCTACCTCCGTGAGCCTTTTGAATAGTTCTTCCCTCCTTGATATAGCTTGGTTTCATGCTTGAACAATGTCATTCAAGTTTTTAACTTTTCTTTCCAGCACACGTTCTTTTATCCGACTTGGAGAGGGATGATCCTCCTCTCTTCTCCTTAGAAAGTAAGTGTTTTCTCAGGAAGCTTCAACATTTTACGGAACAATTGAGGCGAAAGAGAGATGGGAGAATGGTCTTGAAGTTGAATAATTCACTGACTTGGTACATATTTCTCAACACACCATGCAATCAGTTCCTTGCAGTCGAAAACCTCAGGGACAAACCCTGCACGAGCAATTCCGGACGTCCAGATCACTTCCTTCTGAGTAGAAGGGGATGAATAATAAGAATACGCTCTAGATCACTGAAATTTCTGGTCCTCTCATCCACAAATATTCAAAGTATCTCCGTAGAATTGTTGTCAAGCTGTTGTTGCCATAAGTTGACAAGAGTGTTCTTTTAATCCAGATAATATTTGCAATGAACACTTGAGAGAGAACACTTGAGAGAGATAACGATAATATAATCTTCGTCAAATCGTGCTTTAATACGGTTTTAATGAGAAATCTCATCGATCCCTTCGCTTATTAATGATGATATTTATGAAACCTACATGATGAGTTAGTGGAATTAAACAATTCTTAAATGCGTATTGGGAAAAGCACGAGGATGGTGGGGACGAACGAGAGTGATTAGGATTTGGAAGTTTTTGTGAACCCGCCAACCCAGGAACCCGTGGTTGCGAAAGATCGAAAATGGGCTAAGTGTTGTAATGCGGTTAGTCAGACTCAATATAGGAGAGATGAGATACTTAGGAGCTCGCTGAGTCCGATGGTCAAAATGTAGATCGTGGATCTTTTGGGTGCAAAATGAATATCGTGGAACATGGGATATGAAATCTTGAACCTACGAACCCGCAACTGCATAAACGGTTAAGTATAGAATAATACAATGGTCGGTCGAACTCATGATATGGGAGTATGGATGGAGATGAAGATTCGCGAGTCCGCGAACCCGCTGCTTTGAAAAACGACCAAGTATAGTAATCAGAAAGGGAAAAAGAGAGGGGAGAAAAGAAAAGGGGAATTCAGGTAAGTATAGAAGAGGGAAAATAAATGGAAAAAAGAAGTTTAGAAAATGGAAAGGGGAGGGAAAAGGTCTCAACAACTGGCTCCAACTGTGGGATGATAACCCCCAACGAGTTGTCAAGAATCTATAATCTTTGTGACCAGGAGTCTCTGTCCATTGGGCTATGGAGTCAAATGTAAGAATATACAAACTGAAAAGATAAATATATGTACACGGAGAATGAGAAATTTTTTAGGTGAAAAAACCTTTCAAATGTTGCCCGTTGATAGGCGTCATCAATATTTTACCCTTCACGTGTTGGAGCATATAGGAATTAAAACTCAAGATCTTTTCAACAATGTATGGTCCAATCCAGAGCGCTTCGAACTTTGTATGCATCGATGGTTTCTCCTTGGCCTTGTTCCAAAGTAACACCAGTTCTCCCTTCTGAAAATTCTTTACAGTTTCACTCTGATCAAAATATATTTTAATATCGTGTTGTCTCTGAGAAGTTTGATTAAGGGCTTTGCTTCATTCTTCTTCAAATTTCAACAACTGGTTGATCCTCCTTTGGATATGTGAACTGTCTTATGTACCTTCTGTATTAACAACGAATTTCAAGGCATTGAGTTCGAGGCTAATTGACATTTTCACTTCTTTCCCATAAAACAATGTATACAGGGACATCCCAGTACTACCCTTTGGAGTTGTTCTGCTTGCCCACAACACATCAGTCAACTTCAGGTGCCAATTCCTTTGGTTCTTGTCAATAGTTTTCTTTAAAATCTGAATGAGTGTCTTATTTGTGGATTCTGCAAGACCATTTCCTTGTGGATAATAATTTGATGATTGACCCATGATAATTCCATATTATCCATAGAACTCTGTAAACTTTGACTTGATGAAAATCAAACCATTATTAGTGATAAATTTATCTAGGAAACCGAATCTTGATAAAATATTATCGTTGAGGAACTTGATCAACTCTTCAAAATCAACCCTTATTGCCTCTGGCCACTTTGTAAAATAATCTGTGGTGGTTGGAATATACATGTGTCCCTTACTTGACTTAGGATTTATTGGGCCGACGAGATCAAGTCCCCATTGAGAGAATGGTTGCTCTACAATTATGGGTTGTAACGTCATCACAGATCTCTTCATTTTCCTTGAAAAACTGTTGGCATGATACACACTTCCTTATTGTGGCATATGAGTCTCTAAAGATTGATGGCCAATATAAACCAACTCTTATTATCTTATGCGTGATGGCGGTAGGTGCAAAGTGTCCACCACATATTCCTTCATGGAATTCTCTCATCAGTTCTTGGGATTGGTTTTCATCAATGCATCTCAGTAGTATACCATCATAATTCCTCCTGAACAATATATCAATAATCAACACATACTGATTTGCCTTCATCTTGAATGTTCTTCGTTCTTTAGGGTTCATGGTGACATAAAACTGCCCGAACCTCAAGTAGAATACAATGTCTCCGTACCGTTCTAAATCAACCAATGGTTCTCCTACTGAAATTGAAATCATTCCATCCACAGAATCACTATTCGTGATGAGGTTGCATAAACCTTGTCCTTTGACATCCTTTAAAGATTTAATTTCAATATCATATTCTTGTATCTTTGCCAGCCAGTTAGCCCATTTTCCTTCTCTTAATTGTTGATTCAGAAGCATCTTCACTGGCGATGAGGGAACATAAGCAATAACATGGGAGTTCAATATGTACGTCCAAAAGTGTGCCACCTCTTTTACAAGAGCCAATACTTTCTTTTCCAGTTTTGAATACCTCAATTCATAGTCATGTAGGGTTTTTCTCATGAATCTGATTGGGAGTTATTCACCTTTGGTATTCTTATGCGTAAGAACATATGCAACAACTGTTTCTATAGCGATCGAACAGATGATGAAATCACTTTGAAAATATGGAATAATGAGGACTGGAGTTGTGGTGATTGCTCCTTTGATATTATTGAAAGCTTATTCAGTATTTGTTGTCCATTCAAAGCTCTACTCCATTTTCAACAACAAATTGATCGGCTTCACAATACTTGCATAGTCAGGAAAAAACTTTCGCACAAAATTGATCTTGCCGAAAAACGATTGAAATCCTTTCTTGGACGTCGGGGGGTTGAGTTCATTTATTGCTTTAACTCTTTCTGTATCTACATAAATCCCTTGCACACAATATGACCCAATAGTTTCCCTTGAGTTACAACAAACATGCATTTCTTTGAATTTAGAGAGACACCATATAATCTACATCTTTTAATTTTTTTTCTCAAATGATGGTTATGATCACCCCTAGTTTTTTAATGCACTTTCAAGTCATCTTGATAGTCTACCATAAATTTTCCTACCAACCCACTAAATGCATGATCCATGGTCCTCTGGAATGTGGCTCAAGCATTCTTCAAACTAAAGGGCATTCTAGCATATGCATATGTCCCCCACGGTGTTATGAATGTTGTCTTTTCCCTATCTTCCTCAATGACTAAGACTTGGTTATATCCAGAAAAACCATCCAACATGGAGATGCAGGCTGATCCAATGACTTGCTGGAAAAGGAACTCCATATTAGGTAAAGGAAATTTATCCTTTATGCTTTCTTTATTAAGATCTCTGAAATCAACACACATACGGATTTCCCCGGTCTTCTTTCTTACAATCACAGGATTTGAAAGCCAGTCGGAATGTCTAATGGGATAAATTGTTCCGACCTTCTTCAATTTCTCCAATTCAATCTTTACCATAGGTTTCAATTTGGGGTTCATCATCCTTATTTTTTTCTTTACAGGCTTTGCCTCTTCCCTCAAAAGAATGATGTGCCAGAATATCGTTTTATCATAAGCTTTCAAATCATCATAGGTCCATGCAAACACATCAATGTACTCTTTAAACAATGCAACATATTGGTCAACTTCTTCATTGCTACAATCGACTCCCAAGTTGACATATTTCGGGGAACTATCAGTTCCAATATTGACCTTTCTTGTTTCTTGCACTTTTCAAATTGAAACTTCTTCTCAGAGATTCTTAGCATGATCATCTTTCGTAAAAAGAGACTTATATTGTATACAATCTTTGGGGACAACAAACATGTGATCGTCTTTATCATCATCATCTTCAACAAAAAATTTCCAACCCTTCATCATTCTCAAACACTTGCAAATATTCCATGTTATGGGGCACATAAGGTTGGAATGCTCTTTCTACTTGAAAAGACATTTTGCTTTGTATATTGTTGGGTTCGACAATGAGGCCGCCAAGGCGAATGAATCTGCCTTGTGATTCTTGTCTCTTGGAATGAAAGAAATGTTGAAGGAACTGAAATATTCCATTAATTCGTTAACTCTTTTGAAATATAACTTAAGTCTTTCCTTCTTGATTTTATACTTCTGAGTGACCTGATTAATCACCAACTCAGAGTCACCAGTCACAATTAGATGTTCTATATTCATTTCTTGTTCAAGAATCATCCCTTGAATCAAGGCTTCATATTCTGCCTCATTATTAGTACATGAAAATTCCAGTCTAATAGCATGTGGATGCACAATCTTACTTGGACTCATAAGAAGAATTCCAACTCCACTCCTGGAGTTTGAACAAGCTCCATCGAATGACATCCTCCAATAGCCTTCAAACATACATTCTTGATTCTCCATATCTTGTACTTTCTCTAGGCTTTCATTATGTTCCATGTCTAGGATGACATAGTTTCCAATCCCGTCATCTATATAATATTCCATTAATTCATTATCCTTCTTCTTGAAAGATAAGTGTTTCCCGGGTTTACGAGGCACCTTAATCATTGCTCCTTCTTTTCTTGGCAACATCATGCAACTTCCATCGTTCATTATATATCACCCGATCATGGACATCCAATCTCTTCCCAGCACAACTCCATATGACGGAGGAAGTTCTACCACAATAATATTAAAAACTGTAATAATATGGGGGGTTGTCGTGATCCAAGCATACAAGTCCTTGATTTCTCCATAAGCTGGCACTTTTATAGAATTAATGGCATATATACTTTCACCAGTTTCCTAATATTTGGTGCAACTCATGCCCAATGCCTCCATGACCGCCAATGGCATGATATTATTTGTCACATGAGTGTCAACTAAACAATTATGTAGTGCAACATCATGATTTTCAATTGAAATGTAAAAGGGAGGAATTTTACCTCTCAGCTTGGAAGTTGACTGGTTCTGGCTTTGTTTTGGACTAGTAACAACAACTTCTGCTCTTTCAGATAGATCATCCAAAAATTTCAAAAATGTTTTCCCTTTGTTGGGGAATCTTCACCACTTCTGTAAAAGGCAGAGTTATCCTTAATTTACTTAAGTCCTCTACGACATTATATGTCATATGAGTAGGGTTTGACGTCGGGTGTTTCCTTTTACTTGCAACACTATCTATCACTTTCTCATTTGGACTTTTCTCAGTTGTTTTTTCTTTATCTTTTTGGTTTTCCTTTTCAGAGTCATTCTTATTCTTGGGTCTATTTACAAATCCTCTTGTCTGGGCAACATTTTCTTGCAAGTTGGGGTCGTTGTTGCCTTTTTCAAATATATACATGGACGTCTCACATCCGTCCATCTGTACAGTTTCATAACTTTCATCAGGTGAGTAATAGTTCTCTTGCTCAACTATTTGCTCACCATACACATCATCTAGAACAACTGCATTGGGAGTAGGCTGTCTGGGAACCCTTGGTATTTGCGTATTATCCGTGTTTTCAAACCTCACACTATTTTCTTGGGGAGGGTTCCTTCTTTGATTTGGGACTGGAATTATTGGATTTTACACATAATTATCTCCCCTTCTTAGTCTGGTTATCTTGTTCTGCATTTGCTTGATAGTTCTATTCATTTGTGCAATTTCAATTTTTTGCTTAGTTTCTTGTGCCCCCACAGGGTCAACATTTATGTCAGGTATGGTTCCCTTAAAAAAATCCTCCTCCCATTGTTTGATTTTGGGACGGTCGCGGCTTGAATTCTTCGTTCTTTCTTGAACTAGAAGCTCCTTGATTATCAATACTTAATCCTCCCAACAACCTTTGTACTTTTCCCAGTATAATGTCGGGGTCGACACCCGTTTCAATCATAATTTATTCCATCTTAGTGGATTTAGTCATTGCCTCCTCCAAGGTATCCATTTGAGATGTTATTATAACATATTTCACATTCAGGGGCATTGCATTCTTATAGCACCCGAGTACTACTGGGTCATTCGGTCTTTTATCTTCTGGAATTTTACTCAAGGTTTTATTGAACCTGAGATTAAAATATCACATTCTTTCATTCTTCCTTAGGCCAATCAGGGTGAAATCGGTGAGAAGGGTATGATAAGAAATTGGAGGGGAAAACATAGTCAGGAACATGGCTTCGAGGTCATTAAATGAGTGAATTGATCTACTGGGTCATGTCATGTACCATTCATACGCTCTTCCTGATATGGTTTGCATAAATAACCTTACCATGACATCGTCATACTCAACACGGTGAAAATCACAAACATCAAGAAACAAGTGCAGATGCCTCTTTGCATCGATAACTCCGTCTCCGGAAAATTCCTTTAAGGTACCCTTGGGAAGAACAGGGAGATCATGTTGATCACCTACAAGATTCAACAGGGAATATCTTATTCTTCGTCGATTTTCAAACCTTAGGGTTTCTTGATTTCTTGAAACATATATTCCACCTCCTTGTTTGTCCTCATGATGCTCGTCTCGTGGTTGTTCATTTATTTCTGCCATATCCAGAGAGGTTCCAGGAATATGCTTTTCACTTCTGAGAATAAAGAGTTGCTTACTTTTACTTCTGGTAATGGGTCCCTTGTATTCGTCCAGCTTCAATCCTAACCTTGTTCTTATGCTGCTCTAGCTAGCCATTGGTTTCTTTGATCTTGTCGCTCATCTCTCCTCTATCTACAGAGGATTTATATTTCTTCTTCTTAGATGTTGTATAAGTGATGTAAGATGCTTCATTTATTGTTCAATCCAATTTCTAAGTGGGGTTGATCAACTTGGGGCAGCCATATATTTAAAAAAAATGCTAGACTAGTTTCCAAATTTCAGTTCATTCCCGAGTATGGTCGCTAAAAATTTTGACGCTTGAATATGTTAGGACCGAAACGACAACCTCACGAGGATGTAAATCCCCCTGCATTTTTATAGAGGTGGTATTCCTCTTTGATTTAAGATTTTCTTGGGATTGTAGATATTCAGAATATGGGACTTGACTGAAGTCAGTCGCGGTAATTCAAAAAAAATATAAATATTTCAAGAAAGATAAAAGGAAAATGTTTTATTTTCTTTTTAAAGAAAGTTCCTCAGAAAGGACCAAGAACCGAGCACATTCACACATTTAAAGTAAATAAGCAAAATTTCCTCACATCCATCATAGTTTAAAATGAAGATTTCTGATCACATAAAAATAAAAAGAAGATGGTTTGCATGCATAAGAGAACTTTAACATAGTGAACATGGGAAGCTCAAATAAAGATAATGATAGATCAACCTCAAATAATTTATATTCAAAACTCTGGGTTACAAAGTACAATCAAGATTGTTCCTGAAATAACTCCCTTGAAATTTCTAAAAAATATATAGTCTGCTACATATTCTTTGAAATTTAAAATGCGTTTGTCTTAAAGACTGCAATTGGGGCTCCCGTGGAACATAAAGAAAATATACACAAGAATTAAGCTTGTAGAAGGAAGATGGTTGGCAGTAAAAGAACAACAAGACCTGGTAAGAAGAAATTATAAGTTATCAGTCTTCGGTTAAACCTTTCTAGTGAAAGAGGTGGAATAACTGGATGAAGGACTTGATAAAGAAAGAACAAAAATGTGATCAACGTAAACTTACTATGATGATCTCTCATGTATTCACTTGCTTGGTGGAGTCCTTTTATTGTCTTAATTAATGGTTACAAGAACCGTCTCAATTGTTTCGTGCCCCTCAGTGGTCAATTTGTCGATCGCTTTCTTCAACCATTATTCAATATAACTTTTCATTGGTGCCATGTTGATTTCATGCCTGATTTTGATGTTGAACAACTCACCCTCCAAATCTCTCAGATCAAGGGAAATTCCATGTAATGCTTCTTCACTGTTCTGGTTTTTCACGGAGTAGTCCACTCGACAATTGTCTATGTCATCCTCATCATACTCAAGTATACCATAGAAATTTTCAAATGACAACCCTTTAAAAATCTTAACTTGCTCATCGAACTGTTGCTTTGTTAGCAACAACGAGTTGAGGATTAATTTGAGGTCTTGGACTTCGTCAGTGCTTCCGACTAGGTCTACCTTCATGAGCCTTTTGAATAGTTCTTCCCTCCTTGATATAGCTTGGCTGGATGCTTGAACAATATCATTCAAGTTTTTTTATCTTTTCTTTCCAACACACATTCAATTTTTTTATCCGACTTGGAGAGGGAAGTTCCTCCTCTCTTCTCCTAGAAAGTAAGTGTTGGCTCAGGGAGTTCAACATTTTATGGAACACTTGAGGCAAAAGAGAGATGGGAAAATGGTATTGAAGTTGAATAATCCATTGACTTGGTATAAATTTCTCAACACACCACGTAACCAGTTCCTTGCAGTCGAAAACCTCAGGGACACACCCTGCACAAACAATTCTGGACGTCCATATCACATCCTTCTGAGCAGAAGGGGATGAATAGTAAGAATACGCTCTAGACCACTGAAATTTCTAGTCCTCTTGTCCAAAAATATTCAAAGTATCTCCGAAGAAATGCTGATGCCGTAAGTTGACGAGAGTGTTCTTTTAATCCAGATAATATTTGCAATGAGTGCTTGAGAGAGATAACAATAATATAATCTTCATCAAATTGTGCAATAATGCAGTTTTATTGAGAAATCTCCTCGATCCCTTTGCTTATTAATGATGATCTTTAAAAAACCTACATGATGAGTTAGTAACATTAAACCATTCTTAAATGTGTATTGGGAAAAGCACACGGATGGCGAGGACGAACGAGAGTGATTAGGATTTGGGAATTTTTGTGAACCTGCTAACCTGGGAACCAACGGTTGCAAAAGTTCGAAAATGGGCTAAGTGTTATAATGCGGTCGGTCGGACTCAATATGGGAGAGATGAGATACTTAGGAGCTCGCCGAGTCTGCTGGTCAAAATGTAGATCACATATCTTTTGGGTGCAAAATGGATATCGTGGAACATGGGATATGAAAGCTTGAACCCTACGAACCCACGACTGCATAAACGATTAAGTATAGAATAATACGACAGTCGGTCAGACTCATGATATGGGAGTATGGAAGGAGATGAAGATTCGCGAGTCCGTGAACCCACTTCTTTGAAAAACGACTAAGTATAGTAATCAGAAAGGGAAAAAGAGAGGGGAGAAAAGAAAATGGGAATTTAGGTAAGTATAGAAGAGGGAAAAGAAATGGAAAAAAGAAGTTGGGAAAATGGAAAGGGGAGGGAAACTCAGAAACATGAAAAGGTATCAACAACTAGCTCCAACTGCGGGGTGATAACCCCCTGCGGTTTGTCAAGAATCTAGAATCTTTGTGACTAGGAGTCTCCATCCATTGGTATATGGAGTCAAAGGTAAGAATATACAAACTGAAAAAATAAATTTATGTACAAGGAGAATGATAAATTTTTTAGGTGAAAAAACCTTTCAAATGTTTCCCATTGATAGTTAGCATCAATATTTTACCCTTCATGTCTTGGAGCATATGGGCTCTACAAGTCCCCATTGAGAGAGTGGTTTCTCTACAATTATGGGTTGTAACGACACCCCAGATCTCTTCATTTTCCCTGAAAACTATTGGCATGATACACACTTCCTTATTGTGCCATATGAGTCTTTAAATATTGATGGCCAATAGAAACCAACTCTTATTATCTTATGGGCAGTGACGGTAGGTGCAAAGTGTCCACCACATATTCCTTCATGGAATTCTCTCATCAGTTCTTGGGCTTGGTTTTCATCAATGCATCTCAGTACTATACCATCATAATTCCTCTTGAACAATATATCAATAATCAACGCATACTGATTTTCCTTCATCTTCAATGTTCTTCGTTCTTTAGGGTTCATGGTGACAAGAAACTGCCAGGACCTCAAGTAGAATACAATGTCTCCGTACCATTCTGAATAAGCCAATGGTTCCCCTACTGAAAATGAAATCATTCCATCCACATAATCACTATTCATGATGATCTTGCATAAACCTTGTCCTTTGACAACCTTTAAAGGTTTAATTTCAATATCATATTCTTGTATATTTGCCAACCAGTTAGCCCATTTTCCTTCTCTCAATTGTTGATTCAAAAGCATCTTCACCGGTGATGAGGGAACATAAGAAATAGCATGGGAGTTCAATATGTATGTACGAAAGTGTGCCACCGCTTTTACAAGAGCCAAGGCTTGCTTTTCCAGTTATGAATACCTCAATTCTTAGTCATGTAGGGTTTTGCTCATGAAACTAATTGGGAGTTCTTCACCTTTGGTATTCTTCTGCGTAAGAACATATGCAACAACTGTTTTTGTAGTGAACAAATAGATGATGAAATCACTTTGAAAATCTTGACTAATGAGGATCAGAGCTGTGGTGATTGCTCCTTTGATATTATTGACAGCTTCTCGAGTATTTGTTGTCCATTCAAACCTCTACTCATTTTTCAACAACAAATTGATTGGCTTCACAATACTTGCATAATCAGGAACAAACCTTCGCACAAAATTGATCTTGCCGAAAAATGATTGAACTCCTTTCTTGGACGTCGGGGGCTTGAGTTCATTTATTTCTTTAAATCTTTCAAGATCTATATAAATCCCTTCATTGCACACAATATGACCCAATAATTTGCCTTGATTTACAACAAATAAGCATTTCTTTGGATTTAGAGAGACACCATATAATCTACATCTTTCAAAAACGTTTCTCAAATGATGGATATGAACACCCCTAGTTTTTGAATGCACTGTCAATTCATCTTGATAGTCTGCCATAAATTTTCCTATCAACCCACTAAATGCATGATCCATGGCCCTATGGAATGTGGCTCCAACATTCTTCAAACCAAAGGGCATTTTGGCATATGAATATGTCTCCCATGGTGTTATGAATGATGTCTTTGCCCTGTCTTCCTCAACGACCAAGACTTCGTTATATCCAGAAAAACCATCCAACATGGACATGTAGGCTGATCCAGTGACTTGTTGGAGAAGGAACTCCATATTAGGTAAAGGAAAGTTACCCTTTATGCTTTATTTGTTAAGATCTTTGAAATCAACACACATATGGATTTCCCTGGCCATTTTTCTTATAATCAAAGGATTTGAAAGCCAACCAAAATGTCTAATGGGATAAATTATTCCGGCCTTCTTCAATTTCTCCAATTCAATCTTTACCAGAGGTTTCAGTTTGGGGTTCATCATCCTTATTTTTTGCTTCATAGGCCTTGCCTCTTCCCTCAAAGGAATGATGTGCTAGAATATCATTTTATCATAGATTTCAAATCATCATAGGTCCATGAGAACACATCAATGTACTCTTTAAACAATGCAACATATTGGTCAACTTCTTCATTGGTACAATCGACTCCCAAGTTGACATATTTCGAGGAACTGTCAGTTCCAATATTGAACTTTCTTGTTTCTTGCACTTTTCGAATTGAAACTTCTTCCAGGAGATTCTTAGCATGATCATCTTTCGTAAAAAGAGACTCAGATTGTATACAATATTTAGGGAAAACATACATGTGATCGTCTTTATCATCATCATCATTCAACAAAATTTTTTCCAACTGTTCATCATTCTCAAACACTTGCAAATATTCCATGTTATCGGGCACAAAAGGTCGTAATGCTCTTTCTACTTGAAAATACATTTTTCTTTTTATATCGTCTGGGTTCGAAAATGAGGCCGCCAAGGCCAAAGAATCTGCCTTGTGATTCTTGTCCCTTGGAATGAAAGAAATGTTGAAGGAACTTAAATATTCCATTAATTCATTAACTCTTTTGAAATATAACTTAAGTCTTTTCTTCTTGATTTTATACTTCTAAGTGACCTGATTAATCACAAACTCGGAGTCGCCACTCACATTTATATGTTCTATCTTAATTTCTTGTGCAAGAATAATCCCTTGAATCAAGGATTCATATTCTGCCTCATTATTAGTACATGAAAATTCCAGTCTAATAGCATGTGGATGCACAATCTTACTTGGACTCATAAAAACAATTCAAACTCCACTCCTGAAGTTTAAACAAGCTCCATCGAATGACATCCTCCAATAGCCTTCAAACAAACATTCTTGATTCTCTCTATCTTGAACTTGCTCCAGGCTTTCATTATGTTCCATGTCTAGGATGGCATAGTTTCCAATCCTGACATCTATATAATTTTCCATTAATTCATTATCCTTCTTCTTGAAAGAGAAGGGTTTCCTGGGTTCACGGGGCACCTTAATCATTGCTCCTTCTTTGCCTGGCAACATCATGCAACTTCCATCGTTCATTATATATCCCCCGATCATGGATACCCAATCTCTTCCCAACACAACTCCATATGCCGGAGGAAGGTCTACCACAATAATATTGAAAACTGTAATAATATGGGGGGATGTTGTGATCCAAGCATAAAAGTCCTTGATTTCTTCATAAGATGACACTTTTCTAGAATTAATTGCATATATACTTTCACCAGTTTCCTAATACTTGGTGCAAATCATGCCGAATGCCTCCACGACCACCAATGGCATGATATTATTTGTCACGCCAGTGTCAACTAAACAATTATGTAGTGCAACATCATGATTTTCAATTGAAATGTAAAGGGGAGGAATTTTACCTCTCAGCTTGGCAGTTAACTGGTTCTGGCTTTGTTTTGGACTAGTAACAACAACTTCTTCTCTTTCAGATGGATTGTCCAACAATTTCAAAATGATTTCCCTTTGTTGGGGAATCTTCACAACTTCTGTAAAAGGAAAAGTTAACCTTAATTTACTTAAGTCCTCTACGACATTATATGTCATCCGAGTGGAGCTTGACGTTAGGGGTTTCCTTTTACTTCCAACGCTATCTGTCACTTTCTCATTTGTTTTTTCATTATTTTTTTGGTTTTCCTTTTCAGAGTCATTCTTATTATTGGGTCTATTTACAAATCCTCTTGTCTGGGCAACATTTTCTTGCGAGTTGGAGTCGTTGTCGCCTTCTTCAAATATATACATGGACGTCTCGCATCCATCCATCTGTACAGTTTCAAAATTTTCATCAGGTGAGTAATAGTTCTCTTTCTCAACTATTTTCTCACCATACACATCATCTAGAACAACTGCATTGCGAGTAGGCTTCCTGAGAACCCTTGGTCTTTTCGTATTATCTGTGTTTTCAAACCTCACTCTGTTTTTCTTAGGGAGGGTTCCTTCTTTTCTCTAGGACTGGCATTCTTGGTTTTGCCACATAATTATCTCCCCTTCTTAGTCTGGTTATCTTGTTATGCATTTGCTTGATAGTTCTATTCATTTGTGCAATTTCAATTCTTTTCTTAGTTTCTTGTGCCGCCACAGGGTCAACCTTTACGTCAGGTATGGTTCCTTTAAAAAATCTTCCTCCCATTGTTTGATTTTGGGCCGGTCGGGGCTTGAATTCTTCATTCTTTCTTGAACTAGAAGATCCTTGATTATCAATACTTAATCCTCCCAACTGCCTTTGTACTTTTCCCAGTATAATGTCAGGGTCGACACCCGTTTCAATCACAATTTCTTCCATCTTAGTGGCTTTAGTCATTGCCTCCTCCAAGGTATCCATTTGGGATGTTCTGATAGCATATTTCACATTCGGGGGCATTGCATTCTTATAGCACCCGAGTACAACTGGGTCATTCGGTCTTTTATCTCTTGGAATTTTACTCAAGGTTTTATTGAACCTGAGATTAAAATCTCATATTCTTTCATTCTTCCTTAAGCCAATCTGGGTGAAATCGGTGGGAAGGGTATGGTAAGCAATTGGAGGGGTGAACATAGTCAGGAACATGGCTTCAAGGTCATTAAATGAGTGAATTGATCTACTTGGTAATGTCTTGTACCATTCATATGCTCTTCTTGATAGGGTTTGCAGAAATAACCTTACCATGACATCATCATACTCAACACGTTGGAAATCACAAACATTAAGAAACAAGTGCAGATGCCTCTTTGCATCGATTACTCCATCTCTATAAAATTCCTTTAAGGTGCCCTTGGGAAGAAAAGGGAGATCATGTTTCTCACCTACAAGATTCAACGTGGAATTTCTTATTCTTCGTCGATTTTCAAACCTTAGGTTTTCTTGATTTCTTGGAGCATCTCTTCCACCTCCATGTCTCTCCTCATGATGCTCGTCTCACGGTTGTTCATTTCTTTCTGCCATATCCAAAGAGGTTTAGGAATATGCTTTTCACTTCTGAGAATAAAGAGTTCCTTGCTTTTACTTCTGGTAATGGGCCCCTTTTATTCGTCCAGCTTCAATCCTGAACTTGTTCTTGTGCTGCTCTAGCTAGCCGTTTGTTTCTTCAATCTTGTTGCTCGTCTCTCCTCTGTTGTCGTAGGATTTCTCTTTCTTCTTCTTGGACTAAGATCTGCTAGGACCTTTATAACTCTTCTCCCGTCTCGAATGTTGTTGTTACCAGATTGTATAAATGATGTTAGATGCTTCGTTGATTGTTCAATCCAATTTTTAAGTGGGGCTGATCAACCTGGGGCATAGTCATATATTTTTCAAAAATTCTAGACCAGATTCCAAATTTCAGTTCATTCCTTAGTATGGTCGCCAAAATTTTCGACGCTTGAATCCATTAGGACCGAAACAGAAACCTCACGAGGATGTAAATCCCCTTGCGTTTTTATAGAGGTGGTACTCCTCTTTGATTTACGATTTTCTTGGGATTCTAGATATTCAGAATATGGGACTTGACAGAAGTCCATCGTGGTAATTCACAGAAATATAAATATTGCAATAAAGATAAAAAGGAAAATGTTTTTTTTTTTTAAAGAAAGTTGCTGAGAAAGGACTAGGAACCGAGCACATTCACACATTTAAAGCAAATAAGCAAAATTTCCTCACATCCATCATAGTTTAAAATGAATATTTTTGATCACATAAACAAAAAAAAATAGTTTGCATGCATAAGAGAACTTTAACAGAGTGAACATGGGCATCTCAAATAAAGATAGTGATAGATCAACCTCAAATACTTTATATTCAAATTTATGGGTTACAAAGTACAGTCGAGATTGTTCCTGAAATAACTCTCTTGAAATTTCTAAAAAATATATAGTCTATTACATATTATTTGAAATTTAAAATGTGTTTGTCTTAAATACTAGGATTGGGGCTCCCACGGAGCATAAAACAAATATACACAAGAATTAATCTTGTAGAAGGAAGATGGTGGGCGGTAAAAGAACAAAAAGACCTGGTAAGAAGAAAAGAGAAGTTATCAGTGTTCGGTTAAACCTTTCTAGTGAAAGAGGTGGAATAACCAGATGAAGGACTTGATAAAGAAAGAAAAAAAAAGTGATCAACGTAAAATTGCTATGATGATCTCTCATGTCTTCACTTGCTTGATGGTGTCCTTTTATTGTCTTCATTAACGGTTACAGAAACTGTCTCATCATTGTCCTGCTGCCATAAGTTGACGAGAGTGTTCTTTTAATCTAGATAATATTTGCAATGAGTGCTTGAGAGAGATAACAATAATATAATCTTCGTCAAATCGTGCTTTAATGCGGTTTAATGAGAAATCTCCTTGATCCCTTCGCTTATTAATTATGATCTTTGCAGAACCTACATCATGAGTTATTAACATTAAACCATTCTTAAATGCGTATTGGGAAAAGCACGAGGATGGTGGGGACGAACGAGAGTGATTAGGATTTGGGAATTTTTGTAAACCCGCCAACCCGACAACTCGCAATTGCGAAAGGTCGAAAATGGTCTAAGTGTTGTAATGCAGTCGGTTAGCCTCAATATAGGAGAGATGAGATACTTAGGAGCTCGCTGAGTCTGATGGTAAAAATGTAGATCGCGGATCTTTTGGGGTGCAAAATGGATTTCACGAAACATGGGATATGAAAGCTTGAACCCGCGAACCCACGACTGCATAAACTGTTAAGTATAGATTAATATGGTGGTTGGTCGGACTCATGATATGGGAGTATGGATGGAGATGAAGATCCACGAGTCTGCCAACCCGCAAACCTGCCGCTTTGAAAAACGACTAAGTATAGTAATCAGAAAGGGAAAAAGAGAGGGGAGAAAAGAAAAGGGGAATTCAGGTAAGTATAGAAGAGGGAAAATAAATGCAAAAACAAAGTTGGGAAAATGGAAAGGGGAGAGAAAATCGGAAACGGGAAAATGTCTCAACAATACCCTTTTTCTTACAGAGAAGTGTTTCATTGCTTTCTCGGGGGATCCCTGGGTGAAGCATTTGGAAGGTCTATATATAGGATTTTATCTTTTTAGCCAACATCAATCTCTGTGTGCCTTCAACCCCTTCTTTCCATGAAATGAGGTACATGCCCTTCTTGGGTCAGTAAAGTCAAAGGACCTAGAGGAGGACAACATGATGGGAGTGTAATGAGCGGAAAGTGGTAAGTATGGTCGAGAATGGTACGATAAACCCTTAAGGGACCTCCAGTAACAAAAATTTCCCCAAAGGTTGGCCACTTACTAGGAAATCTATGACACTCACCAAGGTGAAACATGGTCAAAGGCATAATGTCCAAGCATGCATTCTATAATCAAAAGAATCTTAAATACAACATGTTTAAATGCCTCAAATATTAGGGTGATTACCTGCCACAATACTTGAATTGTACCGCATGGAGCAAGACCCATCTTCCTTCCAGAAGCTAGATGGTGTGGTGGATGCGCTGACAATGGATCAAATGTGGTGATAGAGTGGGATTTTGTATGTGCAAGTGGACAACACTGGTTATGCAGTCTCTCTACACTCCATATCTGCAACCCGAGGGCCTCGATACATGATCTCCTTAGTTATCCCACAAAATGGGGATAACACTGGGCATTACAAGAAGGATTATAGATCTAAAATTGTTGATAAAGGGAAGGGATCTAATGATGTTCCTTACAAAAAAGAGAATATCACTTCAGAGGAAGGAGGGGATGTGTAGTTGGAGTTTTCAAGCACACATGCAATTTATGATGTATGGTTGATTGTTTTAAGTGATTCTTTTCATATGAGTCCCCATAGGGACTGGTTTTGTGAATATGAAAATTATAATGGAGGTGATGTTTTCCTAGGATATTGTTAAAATTAATTAAAAATTACTTAGGCAAGTGTTTCTCATCACCTAGGCGCCTAGTGGGTGGGAAAGTGCCTAGTGTGGACCCTTGTGATTTAATTTATCAGATATAAATTAAAATATGACTTTATGACTTAAGTGAAGGGGGTGAGTGAATGAAAAATCAATCTCAACCACTCATATAATCCAATCTCAACCATTGGATTATGAAACCCCTCATATTCCCTCATTGAGTCGACTAGGTTAAGGAGGCGCCTCATTTTTCTCTTGTTGAGATAATTTTTGAGAGAGTTTTGGAAGAGAGAGAAGTCGAGATGAACCAGAGAAGAAGTTTCTGAAGGTGGAAAAAATTCCAAGACACCAAACTACATCATGCAAATCGAGGAGAAGGTACAACATAACCTGGTCCATACAGTACATATTTTTGAAGAGGCCATACAACTGAAAATGACACATAAATCGAGGAGGTCGTACTATTGATTTCTGAGGAAAAGTTGGCATGAATTTCAAGGCTGTCGTAAAACAATTTTGACATAGAAATTGAGACAGCAGGAGGAGGCACACATTTCTGGGAAATTTCGTACAGTTCGTACAACAAGGAGGCACGTAAATCGAGGGCCGTATAACTCTATTTTCTGGGCATGAATTTTGAGAATTTCTGGGCATGAATTTCGAGAAAGATTGTTGTGCACATTCTTGAGATAAGTTTGTGTTCTTTTCTCATTAATGATTGTTTTAAATGACATTTTTCTCTGAGCTCTGAAATAATAAAAATCCCCTCTCTCATTGGTTTTCCCCTTGTGGATTTTTTCCAGGGTCAAGTTTGACCAAAAATCTATGTGCATTTATTTTTGAGTTATTGTGCTGCTGTTGGAAAATTATTTTAGTATCAAATGTTGTTCAAAATCCTCATGTTTCAGTTCTGAGATTTGTTTATATGATAGGTTATAGATTGATGTCATAAAACTGTGTTTTGGGCATTTAACAATGAGTTGTCTCAGTGAGACTTGAAACTGGGTGGGGTCTGCAAATTTTACATGGTATCAGAGCTGAGTTGAAAAGAAGTGCAGATTTAAATCAACAATACAAAGAGTGGGACATAAGTTACTTCACCAGACATATTTTGGAATTTTTTATTTTCAGCTGAGAAGGGTCAATGGCTACTGGCTTAAGAGTTGAGGACAAACTTGATGGGAGAGTAAATTTTGGTTCCTGGAAGGAGAGAATGATTTTTCTTCTGTAGGAGAGTGAGTTGTGGGACATTGTTGAGAACTCTACAACAAACCCAGTAACAATGCCTACATATGCTACACTTTTGGTGGCCTATACCAAGAAGAGTATCAAGGATAAAAGAACCATCCTTGATGCCATCAAGGATCATTTTATTCCTCATGTGATGGGGAAGACAAATTCCTATGAGATTTGGGAGTCCTTGACGAAGTTGTATCAAAGTACAAATGAGAACTGAAATATGGTTTTGAGAGAAAAACTGAAAAGCATTAGAATGACCAATGATGAAAATGTGGTCACATATCTTACCAGGTTGACACATGTGAGAGATGAACTTGGAGCTGTTTGGGAGGCCATTGTTGACAATGAACTTGTGAGGACAACATTGAATGGGGTGACCAAACAATGGGTTGTTTTTGTTGAGGGCATTGTCGCAAGGGAGAATCTTCCCAAGTGGGAACGTCTTTGGGATGACTTTGTTCAGGAGGAAACCCATAGAGGGTATGTGCATGGCAGTTCATCTACTGGTAATGATGAGGATAATGTGGTTCTTGTTGGTAACAACAAAAATAAATTCAAAAATGGTCCTAAGGTAGGGAACAAACCGAAGGGTGAAGGCAAGAAGGACATGAGCAAAGTCAAGTGCTTTTCATGTCACAAGTTTGGGCACTATGCATGACAGTGCCCTAATAAGAAGAAGAAGCAAACAACAACTACAACATAGGTGGGGGAGTTTTCCGCCAGGTTCAACAAGGAGTTTTCCTTACTAGTGTGTCTTTCCACTAGAGCCATACATTCCAATGTTTGGTATATTGATAGTGGTGTCTCCTACCATATGACAGATGTTCGTGAGAATTTGACATATCTTTCACAGATTGGTGATCTTGAGGTAGTGCTTGGAGATGACCAGGTGGTCAAGGCAGTTGGTAGTGGGACAATATCATTTCAGAGGGAGTCTTGACCTCCCATGTTGTTTAAATATGTCCTATATGTTCCTGGCTTGAAGAAGAACTTGATTTTAGTTTCTACTATTGAGGAGAGGGGATATGAGGTGTTGTTTTGTGATGATTAGGTGATCCTATTTCCCAAGGGGTCCAATATCACTTCGACCAAAGTGATTGGGACTCGACATGAGAAGCTGTACAAGCTATGTTTCATCCAGCTAGTGCATTGTATCATACTACCAATAGCAGTGATCTTTGTGAGCTATGGCATCAGATGATGACCCATTTGCATCATGGGGCTTTGAGGATACTATGGGAGATTGTGACTAAAATGCCAGATTTCAGTACAGAGCACTAGGAGTTGTGCAAGGGGTGTGCTTTGGGAAATCACACCAAGACTGCTTTTCCAAGCAGTGACAACAAAGTAACATGTATACTTGATCTGATTCATTCTGATGTATGTGGTACCATGTATTTTTCATCTTTGAGTGGTTGTTTGTACTATTTCATATTCATTGATTGTTAAGGTTTAAGCTATTATTAGGTTTCTTTTCAATTTACTAGATAACCATAACATAAATAGGGTCACTGCGAGAAACACAATCACACGATACACAACATTTATCCTGGGAAACCCTCATGGGGGAGAAAACCCAACAAAAAATTCCTTAATATAGATAGCCAATACAATTCCAAGACAATACAACAAACACTAGAGAATATCCTCCATTGAGCAATGCGTCTCTCTCTTCCTTCTTCTCCCAACTGCAACTACCAAACTTGCACACTGAGTGAGCGAATGCGTGAGTGAACAAATGAGGCACTGGCTTCCTTTATTTATACAAACGAGCAGGTGCTGGAAAGGTGTGTCTTCACTGGGAAGGGCCGACTTGTCTTCTTAGTGGTTAAAACCACTTTAATTAGGCCTGGGGGCCGACTTCTTAATTTGCATAATACAATTAGGGTTTGACCAATCCAAAAAAAGGGATTTGGTCAATTACAATGCCTGACGTGATCAATCCACAAAAGGGGATTGATCTATTTAATAATGACTCAATAATAAATAGAATACTCTTTGCAGTTACAATATTTCAACACTCCCCCTTAAAAAAAAGGTTATTTTATAGACACAACTCAATACAACATCATCAGGAGAGAGAGAAGGTAGCAACATCAACAACATCTGGAACACTGGCTGACATATCTATAAATCATCGAATTTTTTTCTCATCATCATCGTTCACAACATGGAGCTGGCATATCATCATCATACTCATCAACACGAGGCTAGAGTATCATCATCAACATCTTCAACGAGAATTTGAAGTGGCATCATCATCATCATCTTTAGCAAGAAGCTGAAGTGGCTTCATCATTATCATGTTCAACAAGAAACTGAAGTGGCATCATCATTATCTGCATCAACATGGATTAGTATAACACTAATACATCACCATCATCAATAACAACACGAGGCTGATACAAAATCAACAACAACAACATCACAACACGAAGACTTGAGCATCATTAACATTAGCACTAAGCTGGAAATATTCAACACGAAGCTGGCATCTCATCAACATTAGAACGAAGTTGGAAATCTTCAGCACGAGGCTAGCATCTCAACAACATCAACAGGAAGATGGAAATCTTCAGCATGAGGTTGGCATCTCAACAACATCAACATGAAGATGGAAATATTCAGCACGAGGCTGGCATCTCAACAACATCAACACGAAGCTAGAAATCTTCACCACTAGGCTGGCATCACAATAACATCAACACAAATCTGGAAATCTTCAGCACTAGACTGACATCACAACATCAACATGAAGATGGAAATCTTCAGCACTAGGCTGGCATCACAACTACCTCCCCTTTCGAGGGAGGTACTTTTGGACTACACCAAGCTTATCTCGAAAGTGCTCAAACTTTACACGCGATAGAGGCTTGGTCAACACATATGCAATCTGTTCATCCATGATAACATACTGGAGATTTATGGCTTCTCTCTGCACCATATCACAGATGTACTGATATCGTTTCTCTATGTGTTTTGACTTGTCATGGAACACATGGTTCTTTGCCATCTTTATGTAACTCGGGTTATCACATAGGATCACGGTTGCTTCCATCTAGAGATTGAATAGACCTGTCAACAACTTCTGAAGCCATATGGATTCACAACTGGAGGAACATGCAACAATGTATTCTGCTTCTACCATGCTGAGAGAAATGCTTGATTGCTTCCTACTTTTCCATGAGATCATGACTGACCCCAAACTGAAACAACATCCCGAAGTGCTCTTTCTGTCAGAAACACTTCCAACCCAATCTAAATCAGTATAACCACTCAGTCTGAAGTCATGATCTCCATTATAACTGAGACCACAATATAATGTACCCTTAAGGTACCTCATCACATGTTTTGAAAAAACCAGGTGAACATGTCGGGGCTCTACCAGAAATTGACTCAAGGTGTTCAGAACAAAACAAATATCTGGCCTGGTGTTCGTCAGATGCATCAACGATCCAATGATCTATCTGTACAACATAGCTTCAATCAATTCTGACAAAGTGTCAACTAGGAGCTTCAACTTTGTTTCCATGGGTGTATTCATGGATTTGCACTCCAACATATCAAATCTCTTCAGTATTTCAACTGCATACTTCCCTTGGTTAAGGACGATCTTCTCTGGGCTCTGTCAAACTTCAAGACCTAAGAGATAAAACATTAGGTCTTTCATCAAACTTTGTCGCGAGCTTCTTCTGAAATCTGTGATGAGATTTTCTTCATCTTATCAAGAATACATCATCTACATATAGTAGTAACATCACTGGCTCATCATTCATAACCTTGAGATAAAGGTTAGAATCAACTTTACTCTTGGTAAAGCCCAAGCTCGTCACGAAACTGTCAATTCTTCCATACCAAGCTCTAGGAGATTGCTTCAACACGTACAGAGCTTCCTTCAACCGACAAACACGAATATTTCTATCTTCAATCTTCAAATCAAATTTTCTCATTACATTGTACCAATATGGTACACTTGCTCAGCTGCAACTCAATCTGCACAATCATGTGCTAGCTCTATGTGCTCTCTTCAAAGCATTATCTATCTCACTGCCCGAGAGTATGTCCTCTCCTCTTTCTGCAACTGTTCCTTCTGGAACTGGGACTCTGCACCTACATTTTCTTTGAGGCTAAGAATGACTACTTCATCCTCACTGTGGCTGCTGAAATCTGTGAGTAACTCCTCTTATTCTATCGCGGTAACAACTTCATCTGAAACAAAGAGTGGCTCAATAAATGATACTGAAGGTAGCTCTTCTTCTTTCATGGAGGTAACTCTATCTTTTATTGTAGTCATGTCTCCATGACCCAACTAATGTACTGCACAAATTGCCACTCAATTTTAAATATGGGGTTTGCTCCCCCTGCATCTCATACTATATTTGAATCATGGTTGTTCTGGTTGTCTTCATGAATACTGGAACTATTTCTCCAATTACTAGAGTAATTGTCTTGTCATAGTCTTCTCCCTCTTGCTGGGAGAATGCTATGGACACACATCAGGCTTTGTACATCTGCAACATGCTTGATCTGTTTAAATCAATCTTGGAAGTCAATGTTGACTTCTCTTCTAGTCTCATGGAAGAATCCATATCCTAGTCTTTCTGACTAGCTTCCTTCTCTGTCACTGAAACAAGGGAATCTTCCCAGGAGATCTCATGGCATCTATCTCCTGGTCCTGGAAGTTGTCTCTTCATCTAATCCTTTTCGAGATCAAGCTTATTCTCAATTTATTCTGAGTCTACAAGGACTTCATCATCTCTTACAAGATATACTTGGTGTTGAATACCAAGTCTAAATATGAAAATCTGAGTTAGACTTCAAACAAATTCTTCTTCCTGTCAAGATGGCTTCATTATCTTTTGAACAAGTCTATTGTGAGTTCTTGTTCTAATGTTCAGTCATCTTTGGAGCCTTCCACTCCTTACAATCAATCTCCATATGATATACTCTGTATCTCAAACATAGCTTCTTCTTCATCTTATTTGGTACATGAGTGTATATGGTCATCTACATATTCTGCTTCATGTCTCATCTAATCTGTTGCCTTTTGCAACCTTCACTCTAGCTTCCTTAAGGTTATCACCCGTGACCTGAAATAAGGTCAACAAAACAAAAAGAAAGAATAATACTCTTTTGATAATAGTAATTAAACAATAGCACGAATAATCGTCACAGTAGCTCCTTTAGAGATATCACTTGTGACTTGTCTAAAACAACGATCAAAAGTAAGAAATACAATACGAAATGAGATCAACACTCTTCTAGTGTTGTGATCAAACATTCATCCATGGTAACCTGGAACCAACACAAGAAGTTTGTCCTAGGGGAGATGTTAGTTGTATCTGGTAAATGATTACA